>JABXWE010020246.1:0-10467 GCA_014611495.1 Limonius californicus | reverse complement strand
TTAAAGGGCCTATATTATTTAAATAACAATAATGTGACGGAGGTTAAGAATTACAATTTACTTCACTAATCATTGTTCTATAAAATAGTCAGGATTTCATTGATAAATCAATAATTATTTAGTAACTAACAACTTGCAAACAATATTAAATTTAAAAAACGGGGAGGTCTACTAATATGTAAATAGTTTTGTGGATATTATACTCTAATAATTTGAAAAGAAAGTAAAACAAATATGGTATTGAAGTAAGCACAAACAAAAAGCTTGTTGCAATGTATTTATAAAACAAAGTTAATGCGAATATTTCGAAAATCGTCTAGCTAGAAAAATAAGATAACATTTCAATGCTACGTAAAATGTGCCATAATAATGTGCAAATATATACAGGGTGTTTCGGAATTGCACGGCACTATTTTATGGATGTGTTCTCCAGCACGAAACAAGCAAAAAACTTCATACAAACATATGGCTCAAATTAATTTATTACCGAGATATTGAAAGTTCAAGATATTTATTTAAAAATAAAACATTCAGAGTAAATGTTCAAAGTGGTCTCCATTTTGTTGAATGCAGCATTCAGCACGATGAATCCATGCTTCTCTGGCACGCCTTTGAACATCAGGACGACCCTTGATAGTTGCTGCTGCTTCCACGATGCGATTCCTTAGCTCTTCTTATGTGCCAACAGACGTAGAATAAACCATAGACTTCATCTAGCACCACACAAAATAATCTAATGGCGTTATATCAGGAGATCGTGGTGGCCATTTAACAGGTCCGTTCGACCAACCCATTGATTACTATATGTTATGTTTAAATAATCAGTGACAATATGATAAAAGAGAGCAGGGGCACCGTCGTGCATAGACCACATCCCCTGTCTATTGGCAATCGGAATGTCTTCTAGAAGGTCATACTGATCATTTTGCAAAAAATGCAAGTAAGATATTCCTGAAAGCCTTGTTGATAAAAAGAAGGGGCCGATGAGATTGTCACCAAGAAGACCACACCAGACATTTAATGAAAAGGTATGTTGGTAATGCGTACTAGCAGTCGCATGAGGGTTTTCTTCGTTCCAAGCACGAGTGTTTCGAAAATTAGTAATACCATTTCTTGTAAAACATGATTCATCGGTAACCAGCAGGCAGCTAAGGAAGTTAGGATCTCGTGTGCATTGTCGAATTAACCACTGGAAGAAATTTCTGGGCTTGTTATAATCTTCTGGTAACAGATCTTGCACAGACGTAACGTGAAATGGATACAATTGTTGCTCACGCAATGTTCGCCATACCCTTGTACAGGATAAATTGAAACGAAGTGACAATCTTCTGGTGCTAGTACTAGGAGATAATTGAACAGCATTGAGTATCCCTTCTTCAACGTTTGCAGTTCGTCGAAATCTTTGCCGATCAGCGTTTATTCGTTCAGGCTTTAGCGTGCGAGTCTCCCTAAGACGTCTTTCAATGCCTTCAAACGTTTTACGATTTGGTATCCTTTTAGTGGGAAATGTTTCATGGTATCTTCGAACAGCAACAGCGCCATTTTTACGTATCTCGCCATAAATTAAAAGCATGTCTGTTTGTTCTGCAATACTGAACAAATTTGTGGTGTATCCCATGACAATAACAAACTGAAGAGTCTCCAAAGTACTATTAACTCAGACGAAAACGAGCATGAACTAGTAAAACAGGTTACTTAATACTAATCAACAGATTTAATGACGGATGTTTTAATCAACTGTTAAAAAACTAAGCGGTATGCAATTGACTACTTGATTAACTTCGGACTTTTAGTTATTTATCTTTAACTTTCAATATCTCGGTAATAAATTAATTTGAGCCATATGTTTGTATGAACTTTTTTGTTTATTTTGTGCTGGAGAATACATCCCTAAAATAGTACCGTACAATTCCGAAACACCCTGTATATTAAAATTAACTCAAAATTACAGAATCGTCGCAAATGCAGTTGTAATATATTACCTGTGCAATATTTTGTTGTCTAATGGCATCTAATAACCCGGGTTATACTGTGTTTTTGCCCCAAACTTTTGCCTTCCGTAAGCTATGTTCTATCTTTTTCTATTTTGGAGTATTAAGCTACAGAATTGAAAAAAAAAACAAATGAATAAATTTACGTGTAGGCACTATTTATCTTCTTTACTTCTCACTAGAAAGATAGGTTACAGTGATGAAACACAAAAGTCTAAAACCGCGCTCTGTATATTTTCTGCATTAAGCAATAGCTAGACATCCCTACTGAAAGGAAATGTATGGTATACAAACAAAACTATCTATGTAGAACAAACGAAAAATATCTTTTATCGAAAATTAATTTAAGTTCCTAGTAGTTGAGTTTTTAATTAAAAAAAATAGAAATGTTTTGATAGAACCAGGTAATAATTTTTTAATTAATTTAACTGTTAAAGAAAGCATTGCAACTAAATAAAGAACGTATGAAGTGGGTGTCATTACACTAATGTATGTTTTTGAAATTATAGAAGATGGCAAAGATGGTACATCTGTAGCGTAAACTCTTTAGAAAGGGCAAAATTACTTTCTGTCGGTACAAGTAAAATTGAAAGTGCTATGTTTTTTTGTTACAAGATAAAAGTCGTAGATTATCAGACATCAATAGCAAATATTGTCTGCTTTACACTAGCAAGCAGAAATATTTTAAGTGAGTGTCAGAGGTTATAATTATAATATATATATTATAAATATAACGTTATAATAATCTAGATTAGAAAACCTATATAATATTTTTTGGTAATAATTTTGTTAAACTAAAAATTTATTATTGTACCTGTTCGGCTGTAATTGTTTTCGGAAGAAGCCTGTTTTCTAGAATAATAACTAGGTTTTGGATAATTATGCATTTGCATATCTGCATAAATGCAAATCCATATTTTGAATGTTTCTGATAAATGCTGCATACTTTTAAAATTTTGATATCAATCTGTATCAACTATAATTATTTTGATAGTTGTCAGTATCTTCAAAGTCGGACAGCATGAAAAACACATCTGTTTCTATTTTTGGGGAATATTCCTAAATTTTAAGATTAAGCGCTTCCAGAGATTCATGCTAATCTTTTACTAGTCAGTGCAAATTCATTTCCCTCAATTCTTAGAATGGTTTAGGGTTTATGGCCCAGGTAAACGTATATTTCCCACTTGATTTCTTTCTGATAATAAAAATTTATTGATAGTGAGGTTCTATGCCCCATGAAGGATTTTGGCCTGCAAGGCGGAAGGTTAAAGCTCTCCTATTCTTGCTCGCACACACCCGGTTGTCGCGTACGAAATACATGACATGTGGGATGTGGTGAGCACCAGGCAGTAAATAACCGCTTTATTGCCCCCTGTTCATTCGAACGCCGGTACCTAATTATTTAAAGCGACTATTTACTACATCATGTAATTACTAAATGTAACAATAATATTTAAAATTAATCTTAATTTTATTTATTATTATCTTAAATTTATTTTATTATTAATTACTTTTATTAGTATCAGTTTTTGTATCTATCCAGACCCTACTTATACTTAAACAACTATAATTTAAAGTGCATATTTAAGTGCTTACTTTCGGTATTCTACGTGAATATTTGCGTGCATATATTCCAAATTTTAGGTGCATATTTAATATTTATCCTAAGCCTGATAATAGCACTCCTTTGGGTTTGTGTTTACTGATGTTAAAGATTTCCAAAATGTTATTATTGTTTTCCCCATTTGCATTAGCGCCTCTCACTTGAATATCTTCCTAGAAAGGGTTGCAGCGTTATTATGTATAACATATAATTGTTTCGAGCCAAATTAAAGACTATGATGCATTACAACGCGGATTAAAATCAAAAAATTTATATTTCAAGCAATTATAATGAATACCTATCAAGGAGGTGAAAATAAACGCAGCTTCTGCAGAAGAATATAGAAGACTTACTACAAACTTACTAAATGAAAAAAAGCACCTTTGGCACTCGTACGAAAATAAACAAACAAGAACCATGAAAGTAATGGCGAGGAAACCGCGCCTTTCATGCGCTCCAGAAAACATAGTAGAAAATTTATCTCATCAAGGATACAAAATAATAGAAGCCGTTAATATTCTGCAGAGAAAAGAGAAGAAACCCTCTCCGCTATTTATGCTAAGTTTTAAAAACGGTAAAGACATTAAAAAAATACGAGATAAAAGGTGAGATGAAGGTTGAAATAGAATCCTTAAGAAAATCAAAACTTGCCTCCCAATGGAAGAAATGCCAAACTTATGGATACACTAACAGATTCTGCAACAGAGAATCAAGATGCGTAAAATGTGCTGAACAACACAACACAAATGAATACAAAATGAATTAAAACAGCAAACCAAAATGTGCCAACTGTGGCGTAGCCCACCCAGCCAGCTACATAGATGCGAAGTGGCTAGAAGGATGCAAATTATAAGAAAGAAATAATCTGTCGATAAAGTCTGATTTTCAGCTGCATAGAGACCCACCTATGCAGGTATAATTATATTTCCATCATATAAAATTGAAGTTTCGGTAAAAGAGCAATCATGTGTTTTCTTTTACGATCCTTTGGTAATACAATAATTTTTTCGATACTTTCGCTATTTGCGTTGTTTTTGAAAAGGTGCCTCGAAAAGTTTAAGTTTAACGTTTGCTGCAATACAAGCAACGATCTTTTTGCACCAAACTCTTCCCTTAAGCTGCGTTCCACCTTTTTCTCTTTTAAGATATCACACTACAGAAAGGCTTCATATTGAACTTTAAAAAGCAGATTCCCTTTAGTTTAGTTATTCCAATTTTAAAAGAAACCCAAGATTTAACTTTTGTGTTCTGTTCTGGGTACATTTGGTCCAAATAAAACTTTAAGTACATACTATGTAATAATTAGAGCGCGGAAAATATGCAAAGAAAATCTGAAAAATATGCGGATATATATGCACTGTCTCTAGCGAAAATATGCAGAGATTTAAAAAAATATAACCAAATATATGCAAGATATGCAACTACTTTTGCCTTCTGGAAAGAAAAAAGATAGAAAATCTTGAAATTAAGAATATTTATTAGATTAATTAAATACAATTAGATACATTAAAAAAATAATCTTACACTATTATGGTTATTACTAGTAAGCTAATTACAATTAATTATTAATAAAAACGTTCATATTAATCAGACATATTATTAAAACAATTGATAATCAAATGTTTTTCAAAATTCTCCAACAAAAATGATTGCCTCCTATCACTAAACATATATTTATATATAGAAAAACTTCTTTCTACATCGACAGATGTAATTGGAGCATTTTTCAGTTTTGTAACTAAATGTCCACTTAACACTAATTCTGCGACTTCTCCTCGTAAAACTTTTGCAACATCATTTAAAATACCGTATCCAGAATTCTTTTTGAGTACATTACTTAATTTTTCGTAAACTGTATTTCCAACTTTTGCCTTAACTCTTGAACATAAATGTTCAAAACTATTAATTATTTCTGTAGATTCAGCTAATGACATTGAACGTTTGTCTAAATCTGAAATAGTTTTAGGCACAAAACTATAATTGCTTTTTAAATAAACAAGTTGGCAAGGCAACTCCCGAGATTCCAACAATTTTTTTGGCTGTGTAATAGCTTGGCTACTATCAGTCAAGTTTAAAACCACTTCTTTAATTTTTTCATAATTTTCTGCATATAAAAGTGCCGCTTCAAGCCATGTACCCCACCTGGTAATTACAGGTTGTGGAGGCAATGGAGTTATTGGGAAGTTTCTCTTTATAAAATTGAATTCTTAAAGGGGCCCTGAGGAAAATCTTTTTATGTTACTAATTAAATCATTGATTAAAGGAAACTGATCCCTGATCTTTTCAGCGACCTTATTAATTCCATGTGCTAAGCAAGTAGTGTGAATTAAATTACTATAAAATATTTTCAAATTTTGCCCCGCCTTGACCATATATGGTGCTGCGTCTGACAACATTAACAAATTTTTTTCTGAACACACTAAGGCAAAAAGAAATTGGATAATCCGTCGTTCACAAATCTAGTTATGGACAAATTATTTGTTTGGTGAAGTTGTTTTGAAGCTATTAAATATGATTTGTACAGGACGTCTTCATGCAGCACACTAATTAGCAAATGCGCAATATAAAATATGCAACAAAAGCCCAAGTATGCAAAATATGCAATATAAAATTAGTGTCAATGGGTTCGTAATTGTGCAAATCGTAAAGATTTGAAGACATAAAATTAAATATGCTAAAAATAAAGAATATGCATTTTTCATATAATCCGCGCTGTACTAATAATAATTAACTAAGATAGGGATCTTAGGTACCATGACTTTTATTATTAAGATGTAAGTTACCATTATCAGCACTTAAAATATCTATATCTCAAATTATTTACGCCTTATGACTTTTGTAACGTCGGGTACGTTGGGGGTACATTTGGTCCGGCCAATAAAATTAACCGAATTTGGGCATTTAGGGCACAGAAACCACATTCAACAGTTGCCATTTGTGTAATTATAAAAAAAACACAGAAAATGTAGAGTTTTATACGTCTCAAAATTCTCAGTTCAGAACTTTCAAATCGTTTTAAGTGGGAGATCGAGGCAAATCCTGAATCCGAGAGCCGCTTGCGCTCTTTTACGGAACTAACGCTAAGATGTTCTGACAATAATAATTTTGTATGCCAACGCTTTTTCCTTCTATATAATAAATATATTTCACAAAAATTTTTAAATTATTTAAATTATAGGTAAATCATTAAAAATATTTTAGTCACAAGCATAATAATCAAACTAATAAATCTTTCACTTATTCCTAGTAATATAACATGTTAAACCTAGTGCGGACCAAATGTACCCACAACGTACGTTAAATTTCCTACTTGAAGCAAAACAGTATTCCTTTAAAAAGCAGAAAATGTCTGCACAGTTAACATGCTACGAAAATCCCGCAAAGAAGTGCTGATCTAACATTACGAACGCTCAATCAACAAAGTGTATTGATAAAAATATATTGATATGCGAACCTTGTTTAAAATACGTAAGATTTAAGATAACACATGTTCGTTCTGTTTTAGTACAACATGCAAGCGTTGCAGAATTTGCACATATCAGCAGTGGCCGGCAGTGGTATGTGTAAACAAGATAACAGTTAAAGCAGCTGAAAGGCTAAGAGTAGCGTAAAACTTCGGCAACGCCGGCGGATCTCACGTTTAGTTACATACGTCCCAAAATAGAAACATGGATCTCGACTTTACCTATGCTGTTACGGATCTCGCGTCGTTATTTATTTATCACGTACATTAAAATCGCAAAATTGTTTCCCCTCTAAAGGTGTAGGGTTTGAGTTGTTAATTATAAAGCCATTAATAAGAAATATACTCTAATAACCCATTCCCTTATGGCGGATCTCGGGTTGTCCTAAATTTATTCGGATCTCAGCTTGTTACAAAAACAGATATATATATATATATATATATATTTGGGTTAATTATGTACACTGTATTCAATATACAATAATTATACAACTAATCCTGCATCCCCACTCCCGTCCTCTAAGCCCCACGATTGTAAGCTGGATTCTCTTCTATATCTTTTTTAATCATCATTTTCCTAATTCCTTCATTCCAGGATTTGCGTGGTCGCCCTTTCTTTCTTCTACATGGTGGTATCAATGAAAATATTCTCTTTGGCCATCCTTCTTCGTCCATACGTAATAAGTGGCCAAACCATTTTAAGTCCTTAATCTCAATTCTATCTATAAGAGTTTCCTTTGCTATCATCCTGTTTCTAATCTCTTCATTCGTTATTCTCTCTAAACTTGATACCCTGGCACTTCTTCGGAGGTAAACCATCTCAAATGCAAGCAGTCTATTCCTTTCAACTTCCTTTATTGTTCAGTACCTTTTCTACCATTGTTCTTCCTATATTCTTCTTGTTCGTTATCGAGATACTTTTATCCCATCATAGCTAGTCTAAAGCACCGATTACTTTCCTTGAATTTTGGATTCGCTGTTTCATTTCTTGTTTCGCTAAGTCTTCCTTGTATATTATATATCCCAAATATTTAAATCTATCCACCTGTTTTACGTTGATCTTCTCATGTAATAAGACTTCAAATTTTGCATCAGAATTTACTCTACCAAGTATTCGGTTTTCTGATATGTAGACCCCACTTCATATATTCCTTATACAGTCTTTTTAACATAAATTGCAGATCATATGCATCCTGGGCTTTTTTAACACTGATTACACCAAAGAGATTTAGATTATTAAACAAATTGCACACAGTAATGGATACAACACAAAACTGATTGACATACTAATCAAAAAGGAAGGTTAAAACTGACCAACAAAATTTATTTAAGTGCAAAAAAACTGAAGGTGTTTATAATAGAATCTCTTTGTGACTTGGTATGTGTAAGGTAACTAGATCGGGATAACTAAAATAGGTAAATTGTTCGGCTATATCTAGTTTCCTTTCTCTTTGACATGTTGTGTATTTAGGGCTACAACATCAATTTTAAATATATTATTAAATGTTTTTAATTATGACCTACACAGTACTACACAGGCAGCACACTGCACATAACACTACACGCACTCCTGAGTAGTACTGATCAACCACGATCGGATCCTATCATTGATTTTTATATCCGAATCCCATCGAAGTATTTGACTACGTACGTGAAAATAGATACAGACAAGGAGCGAAAAAGAAATATAGTTTTCCCAACGACTCTAAGGAAATATCAACTATTTTAAGGCGAACTGTCTATATACGATAGCAAAAAATTGTTAATTTTTTAACATCAAGACATGCAGTGGTCTCAAAAATACATCTCGGGGACACTAGGACATCGAACAGAAAACCGGGACAAATTCCGAAAAATCGAAAGGTCTGGTTTCCCTACGTATGTGAGACATACAAAATTGTAACAGTGGATTCAAGTTGAAATTATGTGATAGAATCTAACGAAACCAAGACAGACATATTTCGTGCTTTAAATTTATGTATAGCTCAAAAAAATTCTTTCTCGTGCACTATAAACCCTTCATTCACAATAGCCATCACCTATTTATCGTCCGAAAATGAGTTCCCCGAAAATGTTTTAATTTAGGAAACAGGTGAAAGTCGCTGGTCGCCAGATCTTGCGAATATAGGGTTGTTCTAAAATATTTAATTGAGTATTGTGGGTAGCAGCCATAGAAACACAGCTTTTGTAAGCGGGAGCGTTGTCTTGGTGGAACAGAAGGTCGCGTTTCAATTTTCCAAGACTTTTTTGCTTTATAGCCTGACGAACTTTTGGTATATGGTCCAGTTATTGTGTAACTACGTGGTAAATAATCAACAAGAACAATTTCCTCAGATTCCCAAAACACTATTGCCATTATCTCTCCGGCCGATGAAGGCACATGGAACTTTCGTTGAGGCCGAGAACCACCAACCACCATTCCATACTCTGCTATTTTTACTCTGGATTGAAATGATGAATCCAGGTTTCATATAGTCACAAACCTGTCCCAAAACCTATCCACATTCGTGCCTATTAATCTCAAATTGATCGCAGCAGTGAGAAACGTTTTCGGAATTCCTCGTGCGTAGCCTTTTTCACACCTAATTCTTTATGGAAAATTTTCTCAACGCTTCCAACGGAAAAGCCACATGCCTCAGTAATAGATTTGATAGTAATTCACCGGTCACTCAGTACCATCATCATCATCCAGTCCCTTCCATCCAGTATTGGATACAGGCCTCCCATATCAAGCACCAAATCAATATTTTCTTGAGCGACAACAGTTTTTGGTGGTCCAGCACTTGATGCATGTTAACTCGACCTCCTTTGTAATTTGAAATCTCAGCACCAATTCTTAATTACTTGATATGACGGGGTAAAATCACCCAACACTCCTGACTTGTCATTATAAATTTCCTCAGGTGATACGCCCTTCTTAAAATGGTATTTCATCACAGTCCTTGTCTTGAATTTTTCCATTACAACAAAATCACCAGCACCACAGTAATATTGAATGTATAACTTGTCACGGCCTTCCATATTACGGACAATAATTGATGAACCGTCCTCGTATTATGAAGGTAGAAGTAAATTTTAAAAACTAGCACTAACAGTTACAGAAAAGTATAAATTAGCAATAAGTAAGGAGTAAATTAAGAAGTTATCATTCTTTGTGATGAACCCTAGGTAGAAGAATAGATGGTAATTACGCATGTCTAATCTACAGCCCATATTCTCAGATTCAAATAAACTGAAACATGGATTAATTTTGTAAAATATACTTAAGATAATTAAGTTAAGTTAAATATTCTCGTAATTGCAATAAACTTTGCGCTTCTATCATTTACAGCTTTAGAGATTGAAACATATCCTCAGAATGTATTTTTGTTACCATAAAAATCCTTTTGTAATTGTATACCTATCTATAT
>JABXWE010020245.1:0-15696 GCA_014611495.1 Limonius californicus | reverse complement strand
AAGATCCTAACTCAAAATTTTCATTTTTCCCAGGTAATTTTACAATGAATCGACCGTTGGTTTCACGCCTAACGGTTGCCTTAAAATGATTTTCGGAATTTTGTTCCTCAGCACTCAGTCGCTTCCGCACTGGGTATTGTTCAAGTTCCCAGAATTTGGTTAAGCCGCTTTCTAAATTGCTAAGTGCACTTGTAGCTAAATTGCAAGATGTTGTAGAAGGACTTGCGGGTGTTTTCAAATTACCCCCGACAATCCAACCCAGATGGGTTTTCTGGAAATAGGGCTGACATCTGTCTAATTGCAGTTGACCGACACAAAGAATCTCCCAAAACAGCTCAGCCCCTATCAATAAATCTATCGGTCCTTGCCGACTAAAGTTTGGGTCGGCCAGTTTTAAATTTGGTGGAACACGAACATTTGTTATGTTAATGGGATGTGATGGCAAGTTTTCCGTTATTTTTGGTAAAATCAAGCATCGTATTTTTGCCGTGAATTTATTGTAACGAGATCGTATGGTCACCCCTACCTGTTTGCTAATGTAACTGATATTTTTATTAATTCCAGTTACCGAAATATTTATGCTGGTTTCCTGTAAATTTAATATTTCGGCCAATCCTTTAGTAATAAAACTACTCTGGGAGCCTACGTCTAATAATGCTCGTGCCTCATGTAAACTGCCGTTCTTATCTTTGACATATACTAACGCGGTTGATAATAAAACGGTCCCTACGCTGATTGTTGGATTTTGCTTCGCACAATGCATGGCTTGCGTAGAAGTAGACGGTTCCGGTGCTCTCAAACTAGCGTCAGTGTCACTATTTGAAACCAAATTTGCAGTAATATGTAACAAGCTGTTGTGCCTTTGTTTGCATTCTCTGCATTTTAATGCGGACCGGCAATTATTAATTTTATGGTTACTTCTCAAACAGTTACTACACAGCTCGAATTTCTCTACTTGCTTCAAACGGTCCGATACCGACAGTTTTAGAAAATCTAAACACTGATATATGTTATGTGACGTATGTTTGCATTGTGCACAGGATGGTTTATTTACACCTACATGCGCAACATGACGCATTGGGCTTTTATTCTGGAATTTATTTGTTGGGTTTGAATTAGCCTGATGTGGCTTCGATAACGCGTTTAAGGAATCTAAAATATCGCATCTTTTTTCAATAAATTCTATTAACTCGTCCAATCTAGGAATTTCGCATGTTAACTTGGTTTGCCACTCGTTTATTGAAACGTAATCTAACTTTTCCGTTAATATTGGAACTATAATAGCATCCCAAGATTCCACGGGTATACCTAACACCTTTAATGATGCCACACTCGAATTTACTTGGTTTAAAAACTCGCGTAGAGCAAAATGAGAGGGTTTTGGCGTGGCAGGTAATTTAAGAATACTCTTAACATGTTCTTGTACAATTAAACGTTTATTATCGTATCGTTTCTTAAGAATATTCCACGCAGAGGCATAATTGGCTTCTGAAACAGGCAATGATGCTACCATGCGCAGAGGTTCCCCTATTAAGCAAGATTTTAAATAATGAAATCGCTCACAATCGTTTAATTTTAAATTTTGGTGAATTACAGTCGTAAACGAATCCCAGAAGCCTTTCCAGTTGCAATAACTTCCGGAAAACTCCGGCAAATTCAAAATAGGTAACTTAACATTTAATTGTTGATCAGAATCTTGTACATTTTGCGGCGAAGCTATACTACGTGGTGCATTCGATGTGCGATCTTCTAATACTGTTTGAATGTCGGAAACTGTATCAAAATATAGTGCTTCAAAAACATCAGAATCATTTTTTCCGCTGCTGCGGGATCCAAAGTTTCGATTTCAAACTGAATTGAATCAAATTCCCTCTGAATTTCCCTTAACAGTATTAGTCTCTCCTTTAATTGATTTATATTACCACCAGTTTCAAAATCCTTAACAAAATTAACTATCCGTGTAAGACGCGCCTTTATGTACCCTCGTTTTTGAATTAGCCCTGGTAGGTCAGCCATTATCCCTAATTTATTGTAATTAATTTTCAATGTTCCAGTAATTTATTGTTATCAAATTAACATGTACACTCTTCCGCGAAATCGGTAGGGAAGTAAAGTAATATTGGAATGAAATATAACTGGACAATGTAGAGGATTACTGACCGTGCTGTCGATGTGCTGTTCTGAATTAGCTCTGATAACTCCCTGATGTGGGATGGCTGCTGTGGTTCCCTGATGTGGGTTTGATGATGTCGTTCCCTGATGTGGGTTTGATAATGTGGATTGATTCCCTGATGCGGGACTGATGATCAATGTAGATTCCCTGATGTGGGACTGGATCTGCGGTTCCTAGGCTGCTGATGTGCAAATAAACTCGCGTATCCAGGCTCGAAGGACCAAATGTATGATTTGCTATTCGATAATAATTAAAACACCTTGTTGTTTTTCAGCATTTTAATTTAAAACGAGCCGCTAGGTAGTGGGTATATTATTTCACCACTGCCCTAGCGCAACTACCCAAACGGGCTTACAAAACTACGCAAGAAAACTTGCTATATCCCCTCCTACGGGGGTGGTAGTATTACCCCGGTACCCCGAAGGGAACTTTACTCGGCGTGCCTGTTAGGGCCGAACAATCACTATTCAACTTTTCTTGAACAACATTTGGACCACTTTGTTGAAATCTAAGTTGTTCAACAACTCGTTCTTCTAATTTCTTGATTTCAGTGTGCCATTAAATATATAAAGCACAGCAAGATTTTATAGAAGTAAGCAAATTGAAGGAAAAATCATTTTTCGAGACACATAATATGGTTCACACGCCTCGACTGGTTGAAGTAGACTGATGACTCACAAGATCGCATCTAGATGTATAACAGAAGTTAAACCCTATACGATTTGCGTTGTTTCAACAAAAAGTTGCTTAACTAATTTGTTGGAAGGTTCACATGCTTCAATGCACGTTCAACTTCTAGTTGTTCAACGACCCTTGAATCATGAGAACGTACCTTTAGACGGATGACTCATATGATCACAGCTGTACAACTAAGTTCATGCAAGGTTCACATGGTTCAATATACGTTCAACTTCTAGTTGTTCAACGAACGTTGAATCGTGAGAACGACTTTTCGAAGGATGATTCATTATTTTAGCTGTACAACAAAAGTTTAACTCCATTCGACTTTCGTTGATTCAACTAAACGTTGCTCAGCTAAGCTGATGCAAGGTGCACATGATTCAATGTACGTTCAACTTCTAGTTGTTCATTGAACGTTGAATCGTGAAAACGACTTTTAGACGGATGAATCATGATTATAGCTGTACAACAAAAGTTAAACCCCTCCGTCTTTCGTTGCTTCAACTAAACGTTGCTCAGCTAAGTTGATGCAAGGTGCACATGCTTCAATGTACGTTCAACTTCTAGTTGTTCAACGAACGTTGAATCGTGAGAACAACTTTTCGGCGGAGGACTCATTATTATAGCTGTACAACAAAAGTTTAACTCCATTCGACTTTCGTTGATTCAATTAAACGTTGCTCAGCATGCAAGGTGCACATGATTCAATGTACGTTCAACTTCTAGTTGTTCAACGAACGTTGAATCCTGAAAACGACTTTTAGACGGAGGACTCATTATTATAGCTGTAAAAGTTTAACTCCATTCGACTTTCGTTGATTCAACTAAACCTTGCTCAGCTAAGCTGATGCAAGGTGCACATGATTCAATGTACGTTCAAATTCTAGTTGTTCAACGAACGTTGAATCCTGAGAACGACTTTTAGACGGATGACTCATTATTATTCTAGCTGTACAACAAAAGTTTAACTCCATTCGACTTTCGTTGATTCAACTAAACGTTGCTCAACTAAGTTGATGCAAGGTGCACATGCTTCAATGTACGTTCAACTTCTAGTTGTTCACCGAACGTTGAATCGTGAGAACGACTTTTAGACGGATGACTTATTATTATAGCCGTACAACAAAAGTTAAACCCCATCCGTCTTTCGTTGCTTCAACTAAACGTTGTTCAGCTAAGTTGATACAAGGTGCACATGCTTCAATGTACGTTCAACTTCTAGTTGTTCAACGAACGTTGCATCTTGAAAACGACTTTTAAACGGATGACTCATGATTATAGCTGTACAACAAAAGTTTAACTCCATTCGACTTTCGTTGTTTCAACTAAAAGTTGCTTAACTAAGTTGCTGCAAGGATGAATCATGACAAAGTCCCTTTAGACGGATGACTCATAAGATTAGAGTTGTACAACAAGAGTGTAACCCTATCCGATTTTCGTTACTTCAACAAAAAGTTGTTCAACTAATTTGATGCAAGAGATTCACATGCTTCAACGTATGTTCAACTTCTAGTTGTCCAACGATCGTTGAATCGCGAGAACGTCCCTTTAGATGGATGACTCGTAACATTAGAGCTGTACAACAACAGTGTAATCCCATTCGACTTTCGTTGCTTCAACAAAAAGTTGTCCAACTAAGTTGTTGTAAGATTCACATGCTTCAATGTACGTTCAACTTCTGGTTGTTTAACAAACAGTGAATTTTGATAACGCCCCTTTAGACGGATGACTTATCAGATCACAGCTGTACAGCCAAAGATTAACCGAATTCGACTTTCGTTGCTTCAACTACAAATTGTTCAACTAAGTTGATGCAAGTTTCACATACTTCAATGTACTTTTAACTGCCTTTCAACTTCTAGTTGTTCAACGAAATTTGAGAGTGAATATTTTGTTTATGGGCAGTATCTTAAACTTCCGTTTATAAGAAATACTAACTTCTAATTGCACATTCGTCTGGTGTACTGCCTAATGGTTTTTCTAATTTTTCGTTCTGCTGGCATTAAAGCGTAATGGTTCTATGTACGGTGCTATGACTAAATCGGCTTGAATAGTAGAATGGCAGTGCCTCAAAGTCCTTCTTAATACAATTGGTAGAAATGAAATCCACATTATTAATTGTATTGTAAAAGTTTTTATGTAAAAATATTGTTGTATACATATATCTGTATATATTTCACTTCGAAAAGTATTTTTCAAGAAAACCTTTGTTGTGGAAAACAATCTGCTAGCATTTCACTAATTCGCACTGATAGTTTTAGCAATTAAACTAACAGCATAAGCAAGACATGTGCTCTGACTACACCCTCCGTGAAAAACAACTTAAAATTTTCAGATTACAGAAATCTATAAGAATCGTCAAGGTAACTGGGTATGGTATTATTATCATTAGTGTCATCTAAAGTTTTACCACAACGTAAATACGAAGGACCATGGAACGTGTCTAAGTATAAACTCTGTAAAAGTACGCCTTCTTCACGACGTTTTGGCAGTAGCCTACTTTGCCATCTGTAGCGTGATATTTACAAGCTTCTGTAATGTAAAAATCTCTAATACGTGGTATTTACACTAACTATTTTAAGGTATTTCAAATCGGCTACTGACAACACATTGTGCGGATCAACATATTGCGAAATGATAAATATTTCTCCAAGGAAAGCTACCATGGTACCTACGACGAGACAGCAGCAAACATAATTAAAGAGAAACTAAATTATACACAAAGAAAGGATAGTTATTTTCTTGTGTACCGATTTTTCTTGTCGGTACTTGGGTTTGCAGTTTTGTTATGGACGCCGCGCCGCTTTCGGTGGCTGCAAGTCACCATTAGTCAACACAAATGTTTAACGGATGCACATGTCTAAATTAGTTGGACCAAAGAATATAGATATAGATATCTATATTCTTTGGTTGGACACAACAATTTACAGCACGATTTTCGAACGAATTCTAGAAATACGAGGCTTGTTCAACTGAAACCCATGTTTAATCAATTTACCCTTTGAAAACAAATGCAATAATTGAAATGACGTTTGTTAATGTTAGTAATGTTTGTAAGCAACACATCAATAAGTTTCTGGCGTTTGAATTTTAATCTGACCTTTAAAACTCCGATTTTTAAATGGTGTTTGTTGTTGAAAATCTGTCCAAGTTTGCTCAGCGTGCGGTCCTACAATTTTTACATGCTGAGGTTGTGCAGCATTGCAGATTCATACGCGAATGCAAGCAGTGTATGGAAATGTCGAATGGTGTCTAAAATTTAAAAATGGACAAGAGGGGACTATGGATGAGCCGCGACTAGGCGCACGGTGTACTGCATTAACAGACAACAATATGGCACGTGTGGAAGGCCTTATAAGAGAAAATCGTCGAATTTCAATTAGAGAAATTTCAGAAATTGTTGGTGCGAGTGTAGGATCTATAGTATTGTTCGCAATCTGGGTTACAACAAAGTTTGTTCGCAATGGATTCCTCGTCTCTTGTCCAATGAACAAAAATACTTGTAAATGGGCTTAGCTCTGCAACACCTCACAGACTATAGGCAAAATGGTGATGACTTTCTTCTGTCGATAGTTGCTGGTGACGAAACTTTGTGCCATTACTACGAGCCATCCAGTAAGTTATCGTCGATGCAGTGTTCACCACCACCGAAGAAGTTTAAAGCACAACCTTCTGCAGGCAAGGTGATGTTAACTTTTCTTCGACCATGAAGGACCTTTGTTGATAGAGTTTAAAGAACCTGAAATACCTAAGAGTCAATGGAAATCTGTACAATGAAACGTCCAGGAAAACTTACGCGTGGGGTCATTTTGCTACACGACAATGCTAGGCCTCATGTTGCTAATGTGGTAAAAGAAAATCTTCAACGAAAGAAATTGAGGGTTTCAGAGCATCCGCCCTATAGGCCGGATCTATCGCTTTGCGATTTCCATATTTTTGGACAGCTGAAAAAGCCGTTAAAAGGTCAAAAGGCATTTTGAGTCTGACGCAGAAGTACAGATAGCTGTATAAGACTTCTCCAATCAACAGCCACAAGAATTCTACGAGCAGGGTTGTTATGCTCTTTTAAAATTTGCCGCTTTATATGAATTAATTTCTTAATTTGTTTGCCGCTTCGTAAGAATTAATAACGTTATTTTAATTACAGTCTTATTTTGGGTTACCGTTTCGCTATGTTGCGTTTTTCTAAGATTGAGTTGAGTTGACAAGAGTTTTGTTAGTAGGTATTTTCCGCTCTGAAATAATTTATGACTAAAGGAGTCCCAGAGTTGTTCAAGGTTTTTCTTTGTAAAATATTCGCCGTTCAGACGGGATATCTAGGAATGCTTTTGTTAAACAGTGCTAGCCTTCAGGAATTGATTTTCGGCTTCTCCCGAAGGTCGCACGTGTTAATTTTCCTTCTAGAACAAAAGTAGGCTTAGGTGGTGTTTTTTGGAAATGCGTGGAAAAGAAGTCAGTGGGCAACAAGCTTGGGTCCGAGACGAACGTTCATGTAGAGCGGGTTTTTTTTTCGCGGCAGCTGTTAAATTGAGTATCGTACCGAATATTGCTTTAGGCAATTAGTATCATTTCGACAAAGTTGAGTCGGATCTATATCAGTTTTAACAGTGTAGCATGATTACAGAACAATCAATTGTGATTGTTTTTTCTTCGATTCATTCGGATAAAAAGCGTTTGAACCCGTAAAATGGTAATTGCTGGGAATAATCTACTTCCCCAGGAGCGTACCTACCCACGTATCGTCCCCCCACTGGTTTCCTGAGGCCTTCTACATTTTTCCCGGACCGGGAAAATACCCCTTTCTCGACTGTACCTGCATCAGAAAATCAACCCTCCCGGAATTGTGCCTGCCTCCACCGGAAGTTAAGGTAAAAACAGACCCGTTTTTGTATGTGGTGAAAAAAGATTGCGCGCGATTTGCAAAATTTGGCCGAATTAAACTTTGTTTTGCTGGACCAAAAAGCGACCCTCAGTCGCAAATCGTTTTTTATTTGCACTCATATTTGTAAAAAGTAATTTTGTTTATATTGTATGATTCCTGTATACTCGACGCCACTGACCACGTAGAATTACAAGATTTTGTCGCCCTTAACGTGTGGCTGTTTTCTTTGTCATTTATTTCGTAACAAGATTTTCGCACCCGAAATGAGGGGCCTTGTTTTTTTCGCCATCGATTTCGCTAGTAGAATGTTGGCCTTTTTGCGTCCTTTTCGCCATTGTTCCCGCTTATTGGAAGACTTTCCGTGTAAACCCTTTTCTTTGAAAAGTTGTGTACGTTTCCCCACTGTTTTCGCGAATTTTCCCGTAACTTTGTGTCATATTTCCCGCATTTGTTTTTTTACGATTCTCAATATTTTTTTGGGACTGTTTTTGCGTTTTGTCAAGTTTTCCTTGTAATTTCCCGTGTTTTAGTAAACCTGGGTCGAAATATTCTTTTTTTGTGAAATTTTCTTGTAGAATTTTTTTAAGAATAACCACCCAATTTTGTGAATTGTTCAGATTTTGTTAAAACTTTTTTTAAATTTCCAGATTTTTTTAAATTCTAGCGGATTTTCGTAGATTTTTTTTGAATATTTTTTGCGGTCGGTGAATTTGTTGTTAATTACGTAGTGATCTTTTGTTTAGGATCCAGTGTCGCACACTTTTTGAATTTTGTAGAATCTTTTTTTTTTGATATTTTCGTTCCCTGTCCCGAAATTTCGCGAAACTTTTTCGTATTCTCGTATCGTTTTCGTTTTTTTTTTGGTTTATTCTCGTCTTGTGTTAGTTTTTTTCGTTTGCCGTCGTTTGTTTTCGTATAACTGTCCTGTCGTTTTCGTTTGTTGTGGTTTATTGTCGTTCATTTTTGTTTGTGTAAGAATTTTGCAAGCTCCAAATATATAGGAGGAGGCACAATAAACGGTAAGTTCCATTCCCGTAGGCTGTTGGCTTCTCGGCCTTCCACGAGGACCTACAATCAGCTGAATTTGGAAGGTGGCGCCCACTTATTTTGACTTAAAAGATAGGTTTCAATTGAACACACCTGGTACTTCTGAAGTTGGAATACTTGATAATTGACGAATTAACCAGATTGCAGACTAAAATTATATTAAATAAGATAATACGCCCTATACCTCAAAATAGGTACTGAAGGTATATAAAATGTACATTTAGACAAAATAAAATGGAACTTATATAAGCATTAGCTTGGGAAACAGATTTTCGTATAAAAATTATTGAGTCTGTAGGAAATTAGAGTATACAAATGTCTAAAAATACGTAAGCAATGAATCATTCAAGTTTTATTTGCTCTTCTATAAACCCAATTCCGCTAAGCCACGGTTTATCTCAAATCTGCATAATAAATCTAGATTAAAAGCTGTGATTTGTAACTTTAGTAGCTCTTGTTTCATTTCAGGGCTGTCGTATGTGTAGCGAAATTCATACAACTAGTTGCCTTGCTTATAAAATATATACGATATTACTTTTTCATCATTTTCTAGTTCTAACCGATTAATATTGAGACAAATTTCATAGTTTTCGCATATTTGTGCCCCCCAAAGATAAACAGGTTGGTTTCGGTTATAAAAAAAACATTCATTTACTCGAACCATATCTATTGCGCTCATTAGTGTATAAATGTGTATACTAATTCAGAGGTCGACGTGGTAAAAGGTGGGTTGGCGGTATGAAACAAATTTAAATGGTTTTTCTTCCATTTGAACTTTAGTGCCGAGATGGCACATAACACCTTTTAACACCAAACAGCCACACTATAACATTAGGAGAGCAGAAAGGTGTGGAGTCTGATGCCCGTAAAAACTGTGTAGATCTAAACATTCGGTGTTCGTGTAGTTGCGCTGCTATGGTATTCTAATAAAAAATTCGTTACGTCAGGGCCGTTTAAATATGAAACATATTTGACTATTTCAGGAAAAACGTTTGAGTAACAACTCTATTTGATTACGTCATCAGACAAATTAATCTCCTTGCTTCCACACCAGAATGTATTGTTTGTTTGTAACATTTTTCGCCGTCTGTACAAATTCATAAATTCATTTTGAAATACTTTTTTCAAATTTTCTGGCTTCCTAACGACGCTCGCAGTTTGAATTTTCAGTAGACTTCAACTATTTTGTCAGTCTTAATGTTCAATATTCAACAGGCCGGTTGCATGTGCGGAATGATGGATGGAAATGGCGCACTTACGCCCTTTTGAAATCGAACAGCCACGCTTTACTAACAGGAGACCAGGATTCGATGAGATGTAAAAGTTACGATTGATTATTTTTAAAGCACAACGTCGTCTGTCGGTTTGTAGATTTTATGTTAAATTAACTGAAAAGAATATTTTTAAAAATGCGGGGTTATAAAAAGAATAAATATTATTCTGTGTTTTATTATTACATACATTGGGAAAATGTAAATAAATACCAACTTCAGAGAAGCTGTGTGCTAGACCGTGGTTTTACTTACTAGCAATAATACTTGAATATGTAAGCCTAAAATAAATATTTCTAAATATGTACGCTTATAACATCTTGTAGCAATAAAAGGTTTAAGGCGAGAGCCAAGGAGTTCCTAAAATGTTGAGGGTAAACGAAGATCAGTTGGGTGTTAAATGCCTTCAAGGGCAGTTGAGAAAGAGTCTTTTGTATTTTTGGCTGTGATTTGTGAATAACTAACTATGTGACTGGACATAATCCAGTTGCAGTAATTTGTATAAATCTATAATTATTCGATTACCCGTTTTAAAAAGGTACTTGTAGAACAAGAGTTTACGCGCTATTTGTAACTCGGCTTGACGCACCGCCCGTATTCAGGCAATTTTACATATTGCAAAGAAGGTGAAACTACCTAGGGGTTGTGACTTAAGCAAGATGCTTAAATTCTCTGTTCTTAATTTATTATTTAAGACTACCCTGTTCAGTTGAACTATTCTTATTTACGTTAAAACTAGTAAAACATGTATCAAAATTAGCTTCCTTAATTAGCCTGCATGAACAATAAGTTACTTTTCAGAGATTAGATTAGATAGTTGCCTTATTGTCTGTGTTATATAAACAATTTTTATATTTAACAATTAAGCGGCCTAAAGCTGTTATTGATGAACTTCTGTGCGAAAGAGATATTTATTTATATTTTATTTAAAAATGTAGACACCGCGGACTGACAGCGGACATTTAATTCGGCGAAAAATATTCCAAATGTACCGGGAAAATTGCTTTGCTTACGGTAAAATTGTTCAGTGTTAGGGGACGAGGCGAACAATGAATCAAGTCTTTAAAGGAAACTGTATATTGTAATATGAAGTATACATATGTAACAACGTAATTGCTACGACTATCCAGTATCCATGGCTCGACCGCTCTCCTCCCCACATTCGTAGTCACTGCCTCTCCTCCCGGCTACCGACCCGTGCCCCAGTATCTGGCTGCCAGTAGGGGAATACCCTAACATCAGCAAAAGATTCAAAGAAAATTATACAAGTTTAATTATAATGAAAGTTGTCAAAATAACTTGAAGGTTTTTAAAATACATAATTTTAAAGTAATATTTCCCCGAAGAAATCATGGATTTGAATAAGGAGCATTATCGATCTGTGGTTTTTTACAATTTCACGCGTGGCTTAAGCCGTAAAGAATGTTTTTGAGGAAATCAATCGAGTGTTTAGTGACAAGTCGTGTTCCTTAGCTACACTAAAGCGGTGGTACAATGAATTTCAAGGTGGTTGACTTTCCTTAAATGACAACTCTCGAGCTCCTAAGCCAAAAACAGCAGTATAATTATAAATAATGTGTTTGTCAATAAATTGTATATTACTTTACTAGGCTCAGCAGAAAGAGAACAGCTCTCGTATATTACTTAGGCGAAATTTGGTACGACTACCACGATATTGTACAGAAAAGTTGGACACGCAATTCCAATTAGTTTATAATAGATTCGCCAGAATAATAGTATATTTTATGTAATTATAATTCTACGTAATAATTTAATGGTAGCAAACACCTTCTATCAACATAAAGGTATACATAACTACATACAGCAAAGGCCAAACACAACAGAAAGATCCATAATAGACTATAATCTGAGAGAAAGAGATAAAGGAAGGGAAGTAAAAACTGTGAAAGTTATACGGGGGCCTGGGATATACAGCGATTGTTATATGTTAATAGCAAAAATTAGAAAGAAGAAAAAAGAAGAAAATATGAGTGGTGATATAGAAGTGAAGGAAAAGATAGGTTATCAAACCCGAAAAGCTTACATGTTAAGGGAAGGAGAAATAGCTAGCACATATAAGCACAGAATAGAAAGCAAAATAGGGATGACGGAAACTAAACACAAGAAAGTAGAGGAGTTATGGACAACATTACGAAATATAAACCTAGAATCCGCAAAATAAACATGTGGTATCTTGAAAGTAATTAGTAAGAGAAAACAAACGGCATGATGGAATCAAGAGATAAAATTGGGAATAAAAATGAAAAAGAAAAGATGGAAACACTATCTTGGAGAAAGAGCAGAAACTAGATATGAGGACTATAAAAAACAGAGAAGTAAAGTCAAAACTATGGTGAGAGAAAGTACAGAAAAGAGCTGGACAGAATTTGGAAAAAAATGGAGACAAACTGTAAAGAAAACCAGAAACTATTTTACAAAATATTAAAAAACTGCAGAAAAGGAAAAAGAAGTCAAAGCATATCAGTAAAGAACAAGGAATGAGAACTAATAACGGAAGATCAACAAATAACGGAGAGATGGAAGCAATACTTTCAAGAGTTATTAAGCAGTGGACAGGAAGGTAATAGAGGCCAAACCACATCCAGGCAGAGACCAGAAGACATATAAGAGGAAGGAAGGCTAGAGAAGATTACGATTGAGGATGTAAAAGAGTCTATACAAGCACTAAAAATAGTAAGGCACCAGACCATGATAGAATGACGGCAGAAATGCTGAAGAACATGGGACAAAAAGGAATTGAAGTATTCACAAGAATATGCAACAAAGCCTGGGAAGAAGGAGTAATACTCAAGGATTAGCAAATAGGAGTAATAATCCCTATACATAAAAAAGGTGACACTTTTATCTTTTAAGCAATACGGAATGAAAATAAACATACAAAAAACTAAAGTAATGATGATAGCTAAGCAAGAAGAAGAAGAAATACAAAAACAAATAGCAGGTGAGAACATTGAACAAGCATCGCATTTTATATACTTAGGGACAACTATACAGAAAAATGGAAAACAAGAAATAGACATTAACGAAAGAATTGAAAAAACGACAAAGACCTATCATATGATGAGACAAAATTTTATTAAGAAAAAAGAGATATCAAACTAAACAAAGACTAATTCTAACTTACGGTGCTGAAACATGACAGATAAAAAGTAAAATCCAGGCAGTCGAAATGAAATATCTAAGGGCCGTAAAGGACATAACAAGAAGAGATAGAATAAGGAACACAATAGTAAGACAAGAATTACAAACCAACTCGACACTGAATTACATTGAAGAAAATCAACTGGGCTGGTGGGGGCACCTACAACGTATAGAAGAACAAAGACCCGTTAGACGAGTATGGGAAGCCATGACATATAAGATAAGAGGTTGAGGAAGACCAAGTGAAGTGTGAGAAGATGTAATAACAAAGGAAATAAAGCACAGGGAAGTACGGTGAATGAAGCAAGAAGACTGGGACTAGACAGAAAGCAGTGTTTATATAAATAGAATAGAATAGAATAGAATGTTTTTTATAAAATGAGGTACCCGACACCACAAGGTATAAGGGTTTTGATTACATATATATGTATATATATATATAAATTATAATTCTACGTTGGAATTTTATTATTATTAGAAAGTGTAAATAAATATCTATACCCCAATAACATGGATATTTAAAACTATTGAATTTTTAAATGAAATTCCTAAAGCCGGATCTGTTATTTTTCCTGTATTTACAACTTCGTTAACGTTAACCAGGGATTACCAGGCACCCTGGGGTGAGGCCATAACAATACAACTTGCAAGAAACTATATTAGGTAGATGAGCTTCAGCCATTTCGCCGCTAATGAGCTCTGATCGCATCCGCTGTTTGTTTATCCAAGCACTACCGTCTTAAATAAACAAAATTAAATATAATATGCCGCACGTATAGCCGATTCAACTATGTGAAAGTTAAATTTTTATATATCAAACACGTGAGTTGCAAAGAAATTTCCCAAAATGTAAAATCACAGTCGTCAACTATTAAATAAGGAAATTAAATTAAATAAACTGAAAAAATCTTTCACGATAAACAAGAATGAAAACAGAAAAAATACCAGAGCGAATTTAGCTTGGGTTGGGCAAAGTTGGTATTTCTATGCACAGACCAAATCATATGATCGTGTAACCAGGAAAGCATCAATGGTTGTCGATAGGTAAACAAGTATGATATATAAGTAGTGTTTACGCCGGTGTCACTTGTAACTCAATTTTTTTACAAAATAAATTAAAGCAATACAGCAAATTTTTGTTTTCTGGATGGTTTTCCTGTTTTATGTCTAGGTAACAATTTCATTTTAGCCGGGGTTTCATACAGTTTTAAGAATTAAAATTATAAATATTGTTTCATAAGGTTTGGTTCTGATTGTAAAAGAAAATGCAAAAATAGAAATGTTATAATGTAAAACGCAAACAATTTACAGAGGACGATAGCAAACCAAGCGGATTTAGCGTACTTTACACTCTTTTAAAATCAAATATCAACAGTATATATATCAGGAGACTACGATCGTTCGTATAAGACGTGCAATAGCAACGGAAAGGTATTCACATGAATTATACATGTTTAACTTTTTAAACAACACATATATAATTTTATTGTCCCTAAGGCTTTAGAAATGTTTAGATTCTTATCTTAAGATTAACATTTTTTTCGTATGTGTGTTACCAGCCATGTAGATGATGAGTTGTGGGTTGCATATACGCCTGTTCTATAAAAATCAGAATTCATTTTTCTTAAGCCTTAATAAGGGAGCAATGGCGCACCTCCTTACGTAGGCCTTCGTAAAACGGCTTGCAGGTACCTAGAACAATAAATATACTACAGACTTCGAAAAAAAAATTACGATAAAACTAATTTAACACATTGCTTTAAGCTTTTTAAGCGTTTCTTTTTAATTATTCTCCGTGTAAATGAGCAGATATTTCATTCTAAGGTAGGGTTGCCATACGCCCCGGTACACCGGGACATGTCCCGCTTTCGAGGTCCGTGTCCCGGTGTCCCGGTCCAAGATTCATTTGTCCCGGTCGATTTAAAATTTACGAATGAATATTTTTTTTTAAACATGTAAGTCAAAAATAACAAAATGTTCCCGAGCGAAGCTGGGTACGGGTCAGCTATACACTATTCACGATTGATTTGCCATCCAGCAGGCTGTGTTTTTTTTTCTTAAGTTGCCTTTCTTAAATATTATTTGATTGATTTCTAGCAATGCCAAAATGAAATTGCCCTGTTGCCAGCTCTAGAGTCCCCTACTTTTCCAAAATAATCTAGTAAGTTTAGAATTAATAAAACACATAATATATTATACCTACTTAATTGTCACTATTGCATATTTAAGTGAAATAGGTATATTGTTCACGGATTCAATTCACGAGGAAGTAATGTATATGAAGTCATTTATCGAAAATAAAACAAATGAAGAATGGATAACGAAAGATATGCATGATAAATGGTTATACTATTTCACAAAGACTGAAGAGACAGAAAGAAAAGCTAATCTACTGAAAATGTGCCAATACTTGTTCGCCATACCACCGCACAATGCGCATGTTGAACGTGTGTTCTCATTAATTAAAACTCAGTGGTCAG
>JABXWE010020244.1:0-28342 GCA_014611495.1 Limonius californicus | reverse complement strand
CCATATTTACTAGTTTATTGATGTTTCTATTTTGGTGTATGTGAACAATAAGATGGTAAAGAGAGAGACACAACAAAAATTCTGACACAATCATATTATTTTCCACTATTGCTTCAATCTCCTTACGTATCACATGATTGTAAATATAACTACGTTACTTTTGTTCTGCATATAATTGCATATTTGAACCATACCATTTTATTACTGGTGTTACTTTTCCTACGTAAACAATGAGAATACAAAGACAAAGCAATCGAAATTCCGACATTGCGATAATCTTTTTGAGCGGTTTTTACAATTTTCGTAAAGTATCACATGATTTTAAATATAATAACACTACTTTAATTCTGCATATAATTACATATCTAATTAATAAATCCCTATTTACCGTTTCATTCATGTTTCTATTTTTCTGTATCTAAACAAAAACAAAACGACATATTTTAGTAATAAATCCATTTATATTTTTATGTATGTGAACAATAAACGGTGAAGACAGAGACAACAAAAATTCAGATTGTATCATATTATTTTCCACTATTTCTGCAATGTCCTTACGTATCACATGATTGTAAATATAACTACGTTAATTTTAGGTGTATATAATTGCATATTTTAATCATAATTTATTCTTTTCCATTTTATTACTGGTTTTACTTTTCGTATGTAAACAATGAGAAAGTAAAGACAAAGCAATCGAAATTCCATTTTGATTGATTGTGATAATCATTTGAGCGGTTCTTACAATTTTCGTAAAGTATCAGATGATTTTAAATATAATAATACTATTTTAAGTCTGCATATAATTACATATTTAATTAATAAATCAATACTAACCCTTTTATTCATGTTTCTATTTTTCTGTATGTAAACTAAATAAACGACGTATTTTAGTAATAAATCCATTTATATTTTTAAGTATATAAACAAGAAACGGTAAAGAGAGAGACAACAACAATTCTGACAGTATCATATTATTTTCCACTATTTCTACAATGTCTTTGCGTATTACATGATTGCAACTACAACTATGTGACTTATATTCGGCATATAATTGCATATTTCATTAATAAGTTATTATTTACTATTTTATTAATGAGTTTACATTTTTTATGTAAACAGTAAGAATGTAAAGGCAAAGTAATCGAAATTCCTACATTACGATAATCTTTTCGGGCTTTTTAATCAATTTTCGTAAGCTATTGCATGATTCCAACTATAATGACACTACTATTATTTTGCATATACTTGCGTATTATAGTAATAAATCCATATTTACGTTTTCATTTTTTTAATGTAAATAATAAGAATATTTGAACGCTGGGGATGATGATGATGATGATGAAATAATAAGACTGTAAAGACTAAGTAAGAAAAATTCTGACAGTGTTATTATTATTTTGCAATATTATCTCAATTTCCTTATGTTTCACATGATTGGAAATATAACGACACTACGTTAATTCTCCACATAATTGCAAATTTTAACACTGTTATTATTTACTATTTTATGAATGATTTTTTGTATGTAAAGACAGATTAATAAACATTCTGACACTAGAAGTATCATTATGTACTGTTTCAATTCCCTTACCTATAACATGATTGCAAATAGGACACTACTTTTATGTTGCATATAATTGAATATTTTAATAACAAATTTGAATTTTTTGAATAATTAATTACCTATATATTAAAAAATTAAACTCTAAAGATTGAATAACTGACATTTTTATACAGGGTGTCCTTTAAATACCTTAAAAGCTTCAGGTAGCACTCTTCTGTAAGAAATACAGTCCTCAAAAACACTAACACGAACTTCCTATAGTGCTTAGTTTCCTCACACGAGACACTTAAAGAATATTATACTTGGCAACGTTGACGATGTCTTTGCATTTATGGAGAATTTAATTAGTAGGCCGACATTACATGATTAGATTTTGACAAATGTCGAAAAACAAATTTTCTACTTTTCATCACAATACCATGGCCTTGCACTGTTGTCAAATGTAGTATTTACGAAATTTATCATTTTTAACAGTACTTCCAGAAGAGCAACTAGAGCGTCAACTCAATATTAATCTTTGCATAATCAATTGGCAGTCAGTCACTTATCGGCAGATACGTGCAACATTAAAGTTCTCGTTATTGTTTCCATGAAATTCTGTTTTAAAGATATGAACTTTAACACTCTCGTACAAGAAAACTAAGCTCCAAATACCTACTTTTTTTTGAAGATTTGTATTAAGCATTCATAAAGGAAAAATTCTACCTAAAGCTTTTAAGGCATTTAAAGGACACCCTGTATACTGGTATATTTTACAATGAATATATATTTATATGTGGCCGCATTATAACTCTATGTTAGAGGTCTACTTTTTAAATTCCCAACACCAAAATATCGGATTTTTAACGCACGTTCTCTTTCCAGTGAGGCATTCCGCGTAGTTAATATTCATGTGGTTCGGAACCCACATTAAGCAGTAGGTCCTCTGTGTCTGTAATACTTTTAAAATATGCACAACACACACGTAGGATAGAAGGTTGGTACGTGTCGTATGTGATAAAGCATTTTAAGAAAGAGGAAACTGGCGTGATATACCGGACGACGATTTTACTGAACTAGCAGTACTTTTTTGATGACAGTTTTTACTCAAAAATAATGGCTGTATGTTATAAATGAAAGAAGAAATACTAAAAAATATGTTTCATGGATTTTAAAGGAGCAGTGAACCATGATTAATAATTAATATGATTGTTTATTCTGTATGTAAATCCATATATTGATAATATGTTTATTTATTGTAATGTATCGCATTATCTACTAATGCATATTATACAATGAAAAGAGTTTTGCCAACGATTTGTCTACATGAGTGCATATTTTGCTTATTTAAGCATGCATACGTATATGCCATAAAGTTTAACTGTTAATATAACTATATTTATTGGCAAATGTTTATTATTCCTGTTAATATAAAATAAAAAAAGTCTGAAATAAAACGTTCATATTTCTGTGTAAAACGTATTTTTAAAACCAAAATAGCAATTAAATTAACTTTACTCTGAATGCAAGAGTGTAGGTTGAAATTAACAGCAAACAAAAAGACAAAATGGGTAAAATACAATAACAACTTCATGACCAGAAATGACAAACATATCAAAATTTTATTCGGCCCGTGGGAAGTTGCTCGTTGTCATGTTAACATTACGATAAAATATAGTACAATAAAATAATTTATTTTCCCCGGTTCTGTAGTTGCGCCTAAATATTCATAGTTCATCAGAGTTTTATAAAAAACTTTTTACATAATCTGGGCATGATAAAACTTCTATGTATTTTCTGTTTCTCGACTGCATTCATTATTAAGACTGAATGAAAGTTGTCGAACTTCAAAAATGTAATTATGGCGTCAACTTGAATACTTGATACTTTGTATGAATAATTAAAACCCACGGAACATCACTGTCCCTCTTAAAATTTACCGCGTGTGCAAAAATCGGCGCCATTGTCTTTTTCTCTTGCTTTTATTGGGAAAGTTCTAACATTATTTACGGTTCCTTTTATATTATCTGGCAGGACTGCTGTAGCTAAGCCTCGAGCACAAAAAACTAACAATTGTTTTTAGCCATTTCCAGCAGATTAAATAAGAAACAAGAAAACTCTTTTAGTTTCTAAATTTTTCCTTAATCCCACCAGGAACGTGAGTAAATATGATACGTGAAATAACATACGTACACAGATTAAATAAAAAAGAATTAACTGAAACAATTAAAAATCTTGGCGTCGTCTTCGATAGCGGCTTAAAGTTCGATAAGCCCGTCTTATATCAATATAAAAATGCATAATATATTAAGTTGAAGGCTTTACATAAATTTAAATATTTGCTGTCCGCTTCCACAAATCTGACTGTAACTAATTCTCTAATTATGCCATTTCTGTTTGTTAATAGTTTTCCTGTTTCTTCTTTAGCTGTTGGATGTAACAAATACAGGATACACAAACAGATAGCGCAGAAATCGTTTGCTAGTTATTTAAATCAGCACTTCATCTTAAATATGCAAAACATACTCCTTATCCAAGTTGCTCGGCGAATAAAATTCTATAACGCCAGAATAATTACATTTTTAGCGAACATACCTCAAGGTTGTAATAATTCATTTGTCTCCTAGTAACGTAGCTGGATATACACACCTTTCTGCAAAACATTAAAAATTGAAATTAGAAGCAACTCAAAAGCATTAGGATAATAACAAATTAAATCATAATGTTAAAAGTTTCTGGGAATTGCGTGCCTAATTAAGAATAACTGGATTACCATAACTTTATCCTAGGATTATACTGTTATCTACAATAATAGCTATTTAGCAACGCATAAATTAATAAGATATTTTAAAGATTTCCTTTCATATATTTACTGTGCGTGTGTGTGTAGTAGTAGGTGGTAACGCAAAAAACAAATCCGTGATGTATACAGGGTAATTCTAAACATGCGCGAAAAACTAAGATTTAACCCTAAAATCACCTAGTAAAGTTTTTTTTAATTCGGCACCGTTACGGAGGTATGACATTTCGAAGTTTTTATATATATTCACAGAAACGTAAATAATTATTTTGTTTCTTGTCCGAGTTATATCAACTTTGCTGCTTTGGAAAGTAAATACTCCAAAATGAATTTCCAGTCAAAAAAAATATACTGTCTTGTACTAAAGTATGTTAAGAACACATTTTAATGGTTTTAATAGCCTGTTTCATTTAATTTATCAAAAATAGTCACTTTTAATAAATTGAAACATTGATTCGCTTAATTCGCATCGAATTGCATTCGTGTGTGGTATTAAAATTTCTAGAATTTTGTTTGGAATGTAATAGCAAATTCAGATTGCGTGTTTGACCAAATATGAAAAAGTTATTTGTATAATTTAGATTTAGTTAAAATTTGCAATTGTGTTCTATTTTCTGATTGGCTGTAGAGAATCAGGAGATGCGTCTCAGACTTAAACTAAAAGGGTTGCACTTTCAAATTTCTCACTTGATTTTGTTAATCTCTATGGTAGTGGCAGAATAGTAATTGAATGTTTTTTTCTGCAAGTAGTAGATCTCAAAGTGAAAGGACGCTCCTCTGGCTACTCACTATAAACGTTGTAATCTTCGTAATTATGTAGTTCTTTAGAATAAAACCTGTTGCTAAATGTTGTTTGTGACTCGGCGTTATTTTTCTAAAACATACTTGTGATTGAATAGTGATATTTCCTGCAAAATGTATTTTCAAGATTTGATATACGCATAAGCGGCGTCAGTACCAGGCAAGAAAAGTTTATTACATTTGAAGTATATCACCTCAACGGAGATAATTATTGAACATCTATAGTAAATTTAAAAAATAAACATCTACGTAGTATTAAAATAGATTTACTACGAATTTAATAAAATTAACAGTCAGTTAGAAAATCCATCAGTTCACTGATCGAATAACTTTATGGCACAATTCTAACATCAAGCAAGGTGTGTATTAGTGATTCCAAGTTTGTTCGAATTAACTTTCGAATTTTTCGAGGGATTCGGCGGAGAAATATTTACTGCAACAGGTGGGCGTTCAACTATTTTCATCAACAAAAGTACATCCGAATAAAGGTGGTCGCTCTACAAGTGCAGTGTTCTTTATTAAATCTTAAAAAACTATTTCATGCACCCTAAACTTAACTAAGTGAAATACGGTCGCCTCAGCTGGGGTTCGAACACGCAGCCGATCGGACCGCATTTCACTGTAACCTCGAGTGATAGCGCATAACCGCACTGCTCCACCAAGGTCCCTGATTTAGGGTTTAAATAATCTCAGTTATACGTGGTTAAAGTTTTTTGTACATATTTAGAATCACTTTGTGTATTACAAATGTTATAAAGTGAAGATAGTTAGGACTTCAGGCTTTCTAAATAAATAAAAGAGTAGAATAATCAAATAATGTATATACAGGATATTTGTACGAATACTGGCTAGAATTATAGATATATTCATAAAAACTAGACTGTATGAATAAACGAGTATGGGTGTTTTTTACACCCTTACCGTTTTTAAAAACTATATTATTTTGTTCTTTTGAATAGTGTTTATTTTTTTTATACTACAAGAAATTCTGAGTACAGTACATTATTTGTCAGTTGTTTTCCTTGTTGGGATGTCAACATTTTGAAAGTAACTAATTACGAAATAGATACCATCGCGCCATCTATTAAAAGTCACAAGATCTACAACCTGTACGTATATTGTACACGTACAGGTTGTAGTTGTTATGACATCTCACAGATGGATGTATAGTTAGCTCGTGACAACAAGCTATTTTGAATATTTGGCCAAAAATTATTTTTTAGAAAGCTTTAAGATGTGTCTCTTTTTCTAAATGTGTTATGACAACTTGCAACGCCAAAAATTTCAGGTAGAATTTAAAAATATTATTATACGGGGTGTTCCATTTACTATAATAGTAATAATACACTAGCAAGTAATTTCTCAAGACGTAAGCGTTGGAAAGCCAATATCGTATACCACCTATAATGCCATTGTATAAGGTATAGTGTTTTACCTATAAAGTATAATGTCATTATCTCGAATAATTTCGGAATAATTAACAGGCTAGTGTTAGTATAAATACTCTGTATATCGTATTTAGCAGGCTCGAAGGTGTGCGTGTGTTCTGAAAAGAAATAGAAATGTACTATACAAAATCATTGTTACAATTCCATATCTGATCATCGTTACCAAATTATAACGTAGGATTATACTGTTAACTGCAACACATGGATTAATAAAACATTTTTTTTCATTGTATGTCTGGCAAACAGGAGGGATTTCTTAGCCTTAATAAGAAAAAAAAAGAAGAAGCTTTAGGATTATGTAAAGTGCTCTAGTAGAACAGTATGTGGCATGGAGCCCATAAATAATGGAATATATTCAGACATTCAACTTGTCCTTTATATAAATTACAATGCTTCGTAAATGTTCTTAAGTAGAATTTGAGTTTTAAGGTTTTTTTGAGTAGTACACGATAGAAATGATAAAACTGTGTTAATGTGTGCAATGCATACATTAAACAATGCAAAATTAAACATTTGCCTTGTGAATGCTCGTTATATGCGAGATTTCGTTGATACAAATTACTGATGTAAAATCTAGAAGTCAAATTTTCAGCATCATCTTGTGTTTATCCTGTTCATGAAATGCTTATTCTCTTCCCGAAATTGGTAATTTAATTGCTTTAAAATTGCTGTTTTGCATCCAACCTTCATCTAAACTAACTCACTTGTAAGTATTACATGACACTGAAAGTTGTATATCGTGACCACGCCGACCATAAGACCATATACCTATTGATGAATCCATGTTACAAACTGATAGGGTATGTAGGGGATTCAAATTAGACGAACTTTTAATAAGAAAGTTATATCCGGAAAAGCACCGTTTTCGAGCTACAGGTAAAAGTAGTTATCTGGCTGAATGTTGTTTAATTGGGTCGAACCTTTTTCCACATCTTCTCACCTGCCCCATTTACTTGACGTTTATGCAAGAAGTATTGCCAGAATTGTTGGAAGAAGTACGATTGGGATTCATCAACAGATCTGGATTCAACATAACGGTGCGCCAGCATACTTTTCGCTTGCTGTCCGAAACGACATCAACCAAGTATTCCGTGACGGTGATGGACTGGCCAAGAGAGACCAGTGGTGTGGCCACCAGAATCCCCGGACCTAACCTTAGATTTTTTATGCAGTCATTTGAAGAGTCTTGCTTACGAGACATCTGTCGAGTTGGAAGAAGATCTGCTAGTACGTATTCTGGTTGTACCGCAAGAACTCCAATCAACGCCTGGTACTGTACGCCTGTGTACACCTTTTCTCATCCTGTACTTATCGCGTGTGGTAGTTGAGCTAATACAATGAAAAGCAAACCAATAGTTTATAAATTGCTGATCTTGCCGGCGGTCAAGGTAGTTAAGACTACATGGGTATAGTTCTTACGATGAGCATTTTTCAGTTTCGGATTAGCGCTTTATTTGCATACCACAAACTGAACGCATTTCTGTCTTTGTTAGTTGCTCGCAGATTCACATTTCCGACAAAGAGGTATGTAGCAGTGACATCTGCGAACGAAACAACACCAACACTGTACGTGAGGCGTATTCTGTCGGCTGACACGTTTAGTAGAAAGAAACAGAGATACTTGAAGAATGTTGCGCTTTTGCATCCAAAGGCCATTACTTAAATCTGTACCCAGCAGTATTTAAAATGTTTTGGAGGTTTATATGGCAATATTTTATTTTCTAAAGTTACCTTGTTGTTTATTGCTGAAATTTATTTTATACACTTTTTTTTCTGGGAAATAGTTTTGTAGATATCCTGGTTTGTTTGGGTTTCTGGAAATTGGTATTAAGAGGTTGAAGACAAATTAATAGCATTTTTTTTGTACAGCCATTAAAAGGTAATTACAGTTATGGAAATGCATTCTTGAAAACACGATTGTATTGAGCCAGTTCAACATTGGATGTTAGTTGGTGTTTAGCTATTGTAAAAAGAAAACGTTGTTAGAAATTTTCGGTTCGGGAACGAGTTGCAAATGCACTAAAAATAAGTTTACCCACCATACGGAAAATCGTGCAGCAAAGGAAAGACAACCTTCCGTTAATAAAAAAAGTGCACAGCTCTAGAAAAAAGTTAAAAACTGAAGATATGCCCGAAACATTAAAAATGACAGAGATGTAGTGTACAGAATGTACGTTGAAAAAGTCATTGTATATTTTACTCATACTGTTTACGCCTGTTTTACCATTTACCATTTTCAAGAATACATTCCAGTAACTGTAATTACAAGGTTCCCAAAGTGTATAAAATTTCAGCAATAAACAACATTGTAGATAAAAACTCTTAGGTAACTTTAGAAAATAAATTATTGCCATATAAACCTCCAAAACATTTTAAATACTGCTGGAAACAGATTTAAGTACCGACGTTTGGATGCACAGCGCGACATTCTTCAAGTATCTCTGTTTCTTTCTACTAAACGTGTCAGTCGATATAACACGTCACACGTACAGTGTTGGTGTTGTCTCGTTCGCAGATGTCACTACGACATACGTCTTTGTCGGAAATATGAATCCGCGAGCAACTAACAAAGACAGAAATGCGTTCAGTTTGTGGTATGCAAATAAAGCGCTAATCCGAAACTGAAAAATTCTCATCGTAAGAACTATAGTTTCAGACGAATTATTGTTTCTTATCGAGACATTGTTTAATTATGTTTTAAACATACCATAGTTAATTAATGCAAGTTATTCAATATTCACGGTTGGATAGACAGGTCGAATACCCACACGAAATTTTCGGATTAAAGTAATAAAATAATATTAGAGCCTACAAATTCTTAAATATGGCGTTTCTCAATTCAATATCCATTCCAGGCGCTCACAAAAGCATCGCTGGATTTTGGTGTGAACCGCTTGCTCTCGATTCTGGGCATTTTTGCAGTTAACTTTAAATCATGGCGGGGATTACGGACGCAGGTGGATTTTCTTTTAAATAAATTGTACGATTATAGCGCATGCAGAATGTATAGCTACTGGATCATATTGAGAATCCAGAAATTAATGTACATCGGAGTCGATTTAGTTACGGGAGATTTGGGAAAGAACTGCATCCCTGCTTAATGAAAACTGTTTCCGTAACGAGGCGAATAGGGTCAAAGGATTAAATCGACCTTTTTTATTATTACGAAACAATTCACGCTCTCCTGAGGTTTAACGGGTAGCCCAATAGATCATCCTATGTATGTGGGAATAATTTTAAAAAAGCAGATAAAATGATGAATGTTCTTCGTCATAACAAAGAATGGAGAGCTTTGGTTAGATTACCCCGTATTAAGTGTTAGGCGGGCAGCACGTATATAACGCGGTGCGTAGCTTTTGTTGTTCATGCAAAAAATGAAGTGGTGGTTTAGATATGGGAATATTGATTGCCAAAATCGCGGATCACGGGTTACCTACACGCTGTTGCCAATTTACACAAATCAGATCGCATGCTCGAACTATATTAATCACGGTACCTTGACGGAGCTCCCCTGCCCCTTACTAATATCCCCCCACGCTTGATCGGCCACCCTTCGACCGCGTGAAACAATTTTAAGCCCCCCCATCCAATTTCAGCGTCTGCCCCCTCCCGAACGCTTTTTAAGTTCATTGATCAACCTAAAATTTGAAATAAGCAGGGGTCGCGTCACAACGATGAAATATTGCCTACACTGCGGTATCGGCGATGCGTGTGGAAACGGAACAGCCGCGCTATGGCGTTTGTATTCATGTATATTCGAATGTAAACCACCCACTACACGATAACAGAGGGCATAAAACATAACAGAGAATCGAACAGATTTTACTGGAATGATTTAAGGCGGAAAGATTACTTTTTCGTGCAGTCTATTACGCTCGAACAAATATTAATCTGTCACTTTATTTTTGCAAATGTTACCAAATGTAGTCGTAAATAACCCCGGAATAATAAGATTTATCCCTTAGCCCTTCCAAATTTGAGACCCCGCACCGAGATTTAATCGACCTTCCCTGTAATTGCGCCCTGCTCCCTTCCTCGTTTTGTTTCATGCGGTTTGATATTCGGCAAAACGTTCGAAAACGTACGAAGTTGTAGAAGGGGCAATCTTTATTCATCTTGACAATCAACTTGCCAGCTCCACATTAAACTTAAGATCTCGGAATATATCTCGAGACCTCGGGTTCCAATTAAAGGCTCAAGATATCGCTTTTAAACCTGGGAGTTTGAGTGTAAACTTAAGTATGATATATCAAGTTTAATTTAAACTAGAAATCATTTCCATAAGTTTAAGATCGAGACTCGATATTAAACTTGAGATCTCAAATTTAAGCCCGGGTCTGGAATTTAAATTAAAGTTTCGAGATATTATGATCTTGACTATAAACATAAGTGCGAGATCTCGCCTAAAGCGAACACCGAAGAATCCGATCTCAAGTGTAATTTTTAACTAGGCAAATATGGTCGAAACCTCTATGTTCAACTTGAGATCTCAAAACTAAGCACAGGCCTCAAATTTACACTCAGATCTCGGTTTTAAAGTCGAGATGTCTTTAAATTTAAGTTTGAGACATTAACTTTAAACATAACCTGGAAATTTGAACCACAACCTTGAACTCAAAAGTTCAGTATACTCTTAAGCACGTGATTTAAAGTTTAGTATTTAACTTGAGAACTCCGCTGTAAAATTAAGGCTTCATCGTTAAATCTCAAACTTAAGCTCAGGTTTAGATTTTAAATTAATTATCTGATATTGTCATTTTAACTTAAGATCTCAATTTTAAAACGAGTTTGAGTGAAAATTTAACCACGATCTCAATTTTAATTTTAAACGAGTTTTATTTCTGGTAAGTGTAAGGTCTAACACATTAATCCTCAAATTTAAGTGCAGGTTTCAATTTTAAACCTAGGTTTCGGCTTAAAAATCCAGATATTGATATTACATTTAAGCTCGAAACGTCGAACTTACACAAATGTTTAAGATCTCAATTGTAAATTTAAGCCCAAGAGATTGAGTGTAAACTTAAACAGGCGATTTCAGCTATAAACTTAAGCTCGAGATCTCGATTTTATACCTAAGCTAAACTTGTCGACATTAAACTCAACGTTTCAATTTAAGATCAGATTCAATTTTAATCTGAAGAATTGGATATTAAACTCAGGATTTAAACTTAAATATAGTGCAATATATTAGCAAGAAACTATATCTCGACCACATTGTCACTGTAAAGCAAGTTCAGGAATTAAAGTTAAATTAAAAATCTCACCTCATAGTTCAAATATGGACTTTAAACTAGAAATCTGGTTTTCAATATTAAACTTGAGATTGCGATATTAAAGTTTTGATTTTGGTAGTAAGCTTAAGCCTCGATTTTAACGCAGAAGTTGACATTAAACTCGGTGCTTGCACGTAAGTTCATATTTCAATTTTAAACTGTAGAGAAATGGAGCTTACATTTCTTGACAATAAACTCACAATTCCATCCTGAAGCGCAGATCTCAATTTTAAGCTTGCGATTTTGAGTCTAACCCAAGATATCGCGATTTAATTTGAGATTTCGCCTTGAGTGTGAGATGTCGTTTTTATATTTTAACACGAGATCTAGACATTAAATTAAAAATCTCAAATTTAAGCTCACATCTCGAATCTTAGGTTAAGATATCAAGTCGAAAATATCAACGTTTCGACTTTAAGTTCAAATTCAATCTATTTTAATTTAGAGAACTGATATTAAACTTAAAGTGAAAATCCTGACGTTAAACTTGAATATAGTTCAATATATCGGCAATAAACTCTGTATCTCGACGTTAAGATTACATCAGGACTTTAAACCAAGTTCGGGAATTTAAAGTATAATTAAAAGCTCATGATATAGTTCAAATATGGACTTTAAAATCGAAATCCTGACTAAAACTGAAGATCTCGATATCAAAGCCACGATTTTGCTAATAAGCTCAGGTTTCCACTTTAAACTTAAAATTCTAGACTCTAAACATAGATGTTGATATTAAACTTGAGGTTTGCACTTGAGTTCAGATTTCAATTTTAAACTGCAGAGAAATGGAGCTTATATTTCCTGGCATTAAACTCAAAATTTGATCCTAACGCTCAGATCTCAATTTGAAGCTTGCGATTTTGACTCTAACCGAAGATATCGCGATTTAATTTGAGATTTCGCCTTGAGTGTGAGATGTCGTTTTTATATTTTAACACGAGATCTAGACATTAAATTAAAAATCTCAAATTTAAGCTCACATCTCGAATGTTAGGTTAAGATATCGAGTCGAAAATACCAATGTTTCGACTTCAAGTTCAAATTCAATCAATTTTAATTTAGAGAACTGGATATTAAACTTAAAGTGAAAATCCTGACGTTAAACTTGAATATAGTTCAATATATCGGTAATAAACTCTGTATATCGACGTTAAGATCACATCAGGACTTTAAATTAAGTTCGGGAATTTAAAGTATAATTAAAGAACTCATGATATAGTTCAAATATGGACTTTAAAGTCGATATCCTGACTGAAACTGAAGATCTCGATATCAAAGCCATGATTTTGGTAATAAGCTCAGGCTTCCACTTTAAACTTAAAATTCTAGACTATAAACATAGATGTTGATATTAAACTTGAGGTTTGCACTTGAGTTCAGATTTCAATTTTAAACTGCAGAGAAATGGAGCTTACATTTCCTGACAATGAACTCACAATTCCATCCTGAAGCGCAGATCTAAATTTTAAGCTTGCGATTTTGAGTCTAACCCAAGATATCGTGATTTAATTTGAGATTTCGCCTTGAGTGTGAGATGTCGTTTTTATATTTTAACACGAGATCTAGACATTAAATTAAAAATCTCAAATTTAAGCTCACATCTCGAATGTTAGGTTAAGATATCGAGGCGAAAATGCCAACGTTTCGACTTCAAGTTCAAATTCAATCTATTTTAATTTAGAGAACTGGATATTAAACTTAAAGTGAAAATCCTGACGTTAAACTTGAATGTAGTTCAATATATCGGTAATAAACTCTGTATATCGACGTTAAGATCACATCAGGACTTTAAATCAAGTTCGGGAATTTAAAGTATAATTAAAAGCTCATGATATAGTTCAAATATGGACTTTAAAGTCGATATCCTGACTGAAACTGAAGATCTCGATATCAAAGCCATGATTTTGGTAATAAGCTCAGGCTTCCACTTTAAACTTAAAATTCTAGACTATAAACATAGATGTTGATATTAAACTTGAGGTTTGCACTTGAGTTCAGATTTCAATTTTAAACTGCAGAGAAATGGAGCTTACATTTCCTGACAATGAACTCACAATTCCATCCTGAAGCGCAGATCTCAATTTTAAGCTTGCGATTTTGAGTCTAACCCAAGATATCGTGATTTAATTTGAGATTTCGCCTTGAGTGTGAGATGTCGTTTTTATATTTTAACGCGAGATCTAGACATTAAATTAAAAATCTCAAATTTAAGCTCACATCTCGAATGTTAGGTTAAGATATCGAGGCGAAAATGCAAACGTTTCGACTTCAAGTTCAAATTCAATCTATTTTAATTTAGAGAACTGGATATTAAACTTAAAGTGAAAATCCTGACGTTAAACTTGAATGTAGTTCAATATATCGGTAATAAACTCTGTATATCGACGTTAAGATCACATCAGGACTTTAAATCAAGTTCGGGAATTTAAAGTATAATTAAAAGCTCATGATATAGTTCAAATATGGACTTTAAAGTCGAAATCCTGACTGAAACTGGAGATCTCGATATCAAAGTCACGATTTTGCTAATAAGCTCAGGCTTCCACTTTAAACTTAAAATTCTAGACTCTAAACATAGATGTTGATATTAAACTTGAGGTTTGCACTTAAGTTCAGATTTCAATTTTAAACTACAGAGAAGTGGACCTTAACTTCTAAGAATTCAACTCAAAAATCCATTCTAAAACTCAAATTTCGATTTTAAGCGATCTCGAATGTAATCTAATATCGTGATTTTAATTTGAGATTTCGACTTTAAACTTGTGTGTGAGATTTAATTTTTGCACTTGAACAAAAGATCTCGGCATTAAACAAAAAAATCGCAAATTTAAGCTCATTTTCGAATATTAGATTAAGATATCGTGTCGCAATCCGCACTTAATCAATAAAATACACTAGCCCTTCTACATATTCGTAAAAACGCATTAGTTTTATTTTACATTCACGCATTGTGACATGTTTTTCCACAAAAACTACTTACGCAACTTCCGGTGCTTTCGGTAACGACGTTAAGCGACAGTGCAGAGATCCTCTCGCTTGTATAATTACGGGCTGGAGTTCCCCTGCGTCCAAATCCAGGAACCACCAACAAAAACAACAACAAACTAACTTTAATCTAATCCCTTATTTTGATTCAAAATTGGAAAGCGAAAAGCTGTACTCGAACTCGAATTTACAAGGATAAATAATCCTGACACACGGCTATGCCTTACGGATAACAACTCTTTGTATATTCCTCTTTTATCGTATTCCAAAGTAGATTTATTTCAAGTAAAACGGAGTCACAGATATCTCAGTATCTGAATTCAGGTGCAAGAAATACTTCTTCCAACACTAAATCTTTCAGCCTGTGCGCTCGTAAAATTTTTAATCTGCTAGCATCAATATCTCACTCCAGAATCTGTAGCTGTGCTCAGTCGTTTTGTTTACAAACAAATATCGCCGCATTATGCACGGGAATAAGTAACGTTGCACAATTTCGGAACCGCATTATCATAATGTAATAAAATAACTTTCTTATTAGTATTCCTTCCGCTCACCCACGCTATTTTATAATGTAGTTACCAACAAATTTCTTGTAAAAATTGCCATGCACAGGAAAACAGAATTGAAATCTGCAAGGTTTAACAGCCGATTTTTTACTACTCCCGTAGTTCGCTTCCTACTATCTATAAGAGAGAATGATTCACGAAACCGTAAAATACCAAAATTTAACACGAAGGTTTTACTCTTTTATGAACCGTTCTTCCTGTTCGTAATGGACTTATCCATGGTCTTATGAAATTTCATTAAGGAAGATAACACAATACAATGGACATCTTTATACTTTTATAGTTTGTAAATCATTTTTGTTGCTGTTTCTAGTAAATACTTAACGAAGTTCGACTCGCTATTTCGAGTTCTTTATTATCTAACAAATTTAAACAGTTTTAGGTATTTTTCCTATTTTACGGTGATCATGGATTTAAGAGCACTTTATTTTATGTGGTACTTTATTCAGTCTTTATTGACTTCTTATTGATTTTAAGAGTGGGTATAATGTATAGTTGGGAACCTGATATTTTAAAATAATTTTCAAATACTTAAAAAATTATACCGTATACCTCATTGGAATTACCATACCGATAAGTATTTTTAGTATAGTGATAATAATAACAGTAATGTATATTGATTCCGTATGTGTATGGAGACACAAGTAATAATATTGACTTCGGCTGAGACAGGAATGCAGCCTAACGCATTATTATTCTGCACAAAAACATTTCTACAGCATTGAGAATATGCTGCACTAAATTATAATGTTTAGTCACCCCGGTCATATAAGTAAACTGTTTACTGTTTACGTTTCTTTCTAAGAAGTGAAATCTTCTTACTTCAGGCCCTTTATGCCATCTCGTCGAGGACAATGTCACAGTGCAGCAAATAACCACAAGATGTCCGCAGTATAAACTATCATTTCTTTACAAACACATTCTTGAAGTAGACAATTTTTAGTCTGAAAGTATTTAAAAGGAATGCCCTGGTCTATATACAAATTCCCTGGTTGACTGGACTATGGGTAACTGTATAAAGAATTACATTTTTCCAGATTTTGTGCCCTTGTTATTGTTACTAAGTTATGTTAGTGCTGTTTAGTTATATACTGTATAGATAATTATTAAATTCAACAAAAATCTCAAACGACGCATCGTTTAATAATAGAGTAAAAACGACATGTTCTGTCTGTCTGTAGTAGAGGTCGCTCTGTTTCATTTTTTTGTTTTTTATATAATTTTCATACTTGAACTTTTAATACTAATTATGTTGTTTCAATGCAATTATTTAATTAGTATTACATTTACAATTAACTTTACAAATTACGTATGATAGTAGAACTGATATAAAATTTAAATAAACAACTGAAAACTTGTTACACAAATATCTACATAGGGGAGCGCGGTCGAGTAGTTGCCGCAGCGCTTAACTTGTGAGTTATTCTACCAAAGTCGCTCAGGTTAGAATCCTGAGCACTGCACTTTCCCAGGGTGTTTGTGGTGTCTGGGTCATGGGTTTTTCAAGGATGGGGTATGATAGACCCGTGTATAGCATGAAATATGATAAGCCCGGATAAGCTGGATGGAATGGGAATCATGGAGTTGCATTGGTAACTCCACGATTCTTTAAAAAAATGCCTCCATAACGTCATTGTTACTATGGTATTACAGTGCCAAATAGATATACAGTAAAATTTATTTTCGTTTTCATAGTCAACATTTTTAATTGGGGATATACAATCTGGAAAAATATAATTTTCCATGCATGTTGCCTACTGCCCGGGAAACCCTGTATAAAGTAAACTTTCCTTATTTCTGGGAGTGAAGAATTTTGTCAGATTTAACATACATTTAAAACGGTTTAGAACGTTAATACAGTCGGGTGTCGTTTTATTTGATGGATGGCCCTTCACAGTACGAATCACCACAACACTAGCATAGTTATACTGCTCTCTTTTTAGCTCCTTAGTTCGTATAGGCTATTAGAGCGAGCGCAAATCTTGAAGTTTATGGCATGCACTGTGGTGACTTATGAAACGAAAAGGATAGCACTTACAGTGTTCAGTGATTCCAAAACGGGCGAAACAATAGAATTAATTTGGGCGAATACTAAACGCTACTGCGATAAACATATCGGGCGCGAAGGTTTTACTGATGAGCAAGTTATAAAAATGTGGGAAAAAGCTTTAAATCAATACGGTGGAAATTCATGGAAAAATTGTGTACGACATACAGAAGCTCTTATAAAATCTTGGTGGCATCGCGAAATTATAGTTGACGAGATGTAACTTTTAATAATTAATTTGGGTGATGCTTCATCAAATAGTGAAGACGAGGAATATGAAGACGACAGCGATTAAACTGTTTTATTAAAATCAAGTGGTCCATGTTAATTAAATACAGTAATATTTGTCTATTTCAGTCATTCTTAATTGTGTGCAAAATATGAACCTGATTCACCTTTGTGTTCAAATTATTTCAAATCCATAATTAACACTGAATTTTTAATCATTAGTATTTCAGTAGAAATATAATTATTTTAATATTTCAATAACTCTTATTTAAATTCAAATATTTAAAAATAAAATTCAATTTCTCGTGCAAATTAGATGCAATAATAATCTTCAAGCTGTCTTGTCTTTGATTTATATTAAGAATATTGAGATTAAACATATAAAATATTGGTAAATAAACGTTGATGTTTAGTTAACGGCAAAGATGTTTAATTATTGTACTTTAGTATATAGCTACATTTAATTCGGCATTGGTTTCTTGAGCACGTGGCCGTCCATCTTAGTTCAACCGGCTATTTTACCTGAATGCGGACTTCGCACCTATCAAATAAGACGATACCCGACTATAATTACAAAATAATCTTATATGAAAAGTAGTTCTAGTTCAACAGTTTAAGCGCTGCTGTTACTGTTTTACTTCTAAATTTAGATTTATAAACAACAAAATCCAAATATCCATTTTGAATTTTCACGTCGATATGAGTTTGTCAATCAATATGGGTATCTATGGATGCGCACTGACCTACACTAGAATAAAAAAGCAAAAATCGAGGTTTAATTCACATTGCATGTTTCTATCAGGGTGCACAGTTTATACAACCATTATTTTATGACATGCAAGTTCATTAGGTTAGGTCACGCTGGGATTGTAAATGGATGTGATGCAACATAGATACTATTGGAATTTTTTCAATATTCACGCAACCGTTGTAAAAAATTGCAGATTAAGTATTAAAACAAGAATCAAACCGCCGGAATCCCAAAGGATTATATACACGCTGAAATCGCCCTAGTGGTTACATGCTGCAATTAAATTCAATGCCATTATTGGTTTACTTTACGGAAAAAAAACGTGATTGTCGTCAGTAAATTCAACTTCACATTTAATTCTTATAAGTAAAATTTATTGCCTCTTAAGTACCAAGAATCTGCAGTTATACATATGTTAAGAGAAAGTTACCATCAGCGTTGTAGTAATTACACCAACACAATGCGGAGGTTTTCAACGTTTAAGAGTGCACGATCTTCCCATAAATAAATAATCAGCTTAAATGTTCACGATTTTCATTTTCCTCCGCAAACTTTGCGAAGGCAATTCTAATTATTAAAAATATCCATCCGCAAAGGTCTAACGGTGTATAACCAAGGGTCGAATAGAGTGTGGGCGATTGTATAGGTTTTATTCGATATTATATAACATACCATCATTGCCTAACCACGCTTATATCTAATTTTATATAGGCGAAGGTCGGCAAAAAGCCTCGTTCGATTGAATAATAAATATATTTCTCTACCTTCGCATTATATCGCTTAACGTATACAAAGAACAAAATCAATAATTAATTCTTTAACAATTGAATAGATCTTAAATTATCACACATTCTCATTCACCCTGTAGTGTACAATATTCAGTATTTCAAGATGCTTTTAGAAATTCTTAAACTTCAAACTCAAGTGTGAAATACCAGTATTTATTAATTTCTGTTGAAACTGTGGAAATCCAATTTACGCTAACGCAATTTTAAAACTTTGCCGATTTGTATATTTCTGTGTTCAAATAGATTTATTTTCGTATATTTCATAACATAACTTTTAATTATAATAATTGTTGCGCCCGTGGGATGCTCTGCACGCTTTGTATGGTGGCTGCGTGTAAGAAATAATAAATGTTTAACAAGTCGAGTACTTTTGAAATAATTACAGTTTACGGCTTTTATATTATACAAAATGAAAATATATTTAGAATGTAAAATCTTTTGCGCGAGGAACAGAAATGGTATTTATGAAATTGAATACAATTTCAATTTGACAAAGTGTAATTACTTTCACTTACAACAAAATCTCTTCTTCTAAGAAGAACTAATTGTAGGTTATTTGCCAGTAGAAGAAGAGAAATAATTCATTGTCAAGTTAAATACAATATCTCTTTTTTATTTAATCACCCAATATTTTCTGATATTTGATATGGTCTAATATTGTTGTGCAGTATATATCCCGAAACAAGCAACATCATCCAGTGACCGTAATTTTACAAAACGCCGGATTTCTTTCGTAAAACGTGAATTCCCGTAACATGTCCGAACCCAAAAATATATTGATTAACAGGAATACTGACTTTGCATCTGCTGAGAATGTTAAAAAACTCTTTGGGTGTATCTTACGGTACAGATGCTCGCTTCCCCATTCGGTAAATCGTTGCTTGCTCAGAAACTATCGTACAACGTCCTTTTCCAAAAAGACCATCAGGGTCGTTCTTTTAATCTCATGGAACTGAATTCCACGATTAGGGTCGTGGGCTACAGGTTTTAACCTATGCATGTTACCGTTCGCTTGTAGGAGCTCTTTAAAATTTCACTATAATTACCGTGCGTTTTGTTTGTCGGTCGGCAATATTGTGGAAATGTACAGAAATAATACCATTTTTGTCATAACCACTATTCAGGCTGGTGTCCACAATTGTATTAAACAATTAGTCAACAGTGTCAAGATGTAAGTTGCGTACTTTATAAATACACGTATCTGCTAATTAATCATGTAAATGTTTATTATTACGAACGTTATTCTGAGAGTGGTCCCAGTTGACCGTCTGTCTGTAATTCATCTGTACAGTAATAACCGAATTTTCTTATTCCTATCGAACACTAGTCCGATTCATATATATACAACGAAAAGTCGAGATAGGGAGAAGGGATGCGGAAGTAACGAGTAGATTCAGCAGCCAGTTTAATTTTATTTTTGTGTTCGAATATCTCTACACGGATGCAAAATTGTTATTACAATTAACAAATGTTTTTCAATTTTAATGAAATGAAATATCTATACAGCATGTTTTAAAATTATTGTTCGCTTGTAACAGTTTGACTAGTATAATTCAAGCTCTTTCGAAATTTACTTAAAGTTTCCAACATGACGGATAGAAAAAATAAAATCGAAAATTAATTCTTACTAAAATTTTCATTCGGAAGGAGGATATTCAATGGTTCAAGTTCAAGATGCTTTCAGAAATTTATAAATTTGAAGTCGAGGTATAATTCGGTAATTACTGCTGAAACTGCAGAAATCCAATTTACTGTAATTCAATTTTAAAACTTTCGTCCGATTTGAACATTACTGTTTTGAAATTGGTTTGCTTTCAGATATTTGTTTGAACATAAATGGTGGTTATTGTTTACTTTATTTCTACGGTTTTAGTTTTAGTTTCAATATCTACAACGCAAATTCAGAATTTCAAATTACAACAGTATTTTCCGATTGTTGCTGAATGATTTCGACTGAAAACCAATATTTTTTATATTTTGACTTCATCCGCTTCAAGCGACAATATTTCAATTTTTGTTGACTGCTCGCAATCCCAATTGTTAGATTTTGTTTGACTAACTTAATTTAATTTACCTTATAAACCGGTTAGATACGTATGTTTAGAACATTAGAAATTATATCCTAAAATTGAGTTTATTAATTTCTGCTAAAACCGAAATTTATTATAATTGATTTTCAAAACTTTTGTCTAATTTGAATATTTCTTGATTTGCTTTGAGATATTTGAACTTTTATAATTTCAGTTTAAATTGGTTTCGGTTTACATCACCAACACATTCTAATTACAATTAACATTTTATCTGCAATTTTATATTGAAATTTGGTATTCTCGAAACGGAATATACTGTTACAAATATTAAGTTAACATTTTGTTTTATATTTTGGCCAGTGACGGCCGGCGAAAATTTTAAGTAGGGGTGCTGTTTATTATACATTGCAAAATAGGATAAATTGCATTAAACCAATTTTTTCAAATGTTTTGCATGTCATCAATAGTTATACTAATGGTCCAAATGTTAATCCATAAGAAAAACGGAATTCGATATATAAGATCTAGTCAAAAACAGATAAATTGTACATTATATACATATAATAATGTAGCCTTTTGGCACAGAATTCACCAGTTTTGGTAGTTCTTCCTATGCAATGCAGCGATACAATGCAGCGATGCCAAGCATCAATTAGGGATTCGATTAATTCAACTTTTTCTGAGCTTATTTCTTGAAATAACGTTAGAAATCCTCTGCTATACGTTTTCTAAAGGATTTAAGTCCGGAGATTGTGCTGGTCAGTGTATTTTTTAACTTTATTGGTCGACATCCAAGATTGAACAACCTTCGCTCTGTGACGAGGAGCATTATCATCTTGAAAGATAAAGGTTATATCAGGAAATAACATCTTCTCCTGTAGGACATTAATGTATATGGTGGCATTCATCACGCCAGATACAACATGCAGTCTACCAACATCTTCAGCAGACATGCAGCCCCATATCATGACAGAGGTTGGATGTTTAATTGTTGGCAGAACACATTGTCGTGAAAATTCTTCTCCAGGAAATCTTCTAACATCTATAACATGCCCAGCATGATTGTTAATGTTAAAGGTAGATTCATCTCTAAATAATACTTTCTGCTATTGTTTTAGGGCCCAATGGCGATGATCCTTTGTTCATCTCAAACGGTAGGGCCGTTATTTTTCTGAGAGGAGGGGTTTCTTCCGGGCTTTGCAACCCCGAAGTATAGATTTAGAAAGTCTCCGTCTTACAGTAGAAGTGCATACACTTAACCAGTAGCTTCGGACCATACTTTGGGTAAATCTGTCGAATTAAGACTTCTGTCTGCCAGGTTCGTTCTGCGCAATATCCTGTCGTCTTCCACTGATGTTTTTTTTTGGACAGCCACTGCGGGATTATCTTCAATTGTTCCTGTCTCAGAGTATTTTTTGATCACTCTAATAGCTTTGGATTGATTGCGCTGCACTTTCATAGCTATTTCACGATTGAAAGCGCCTTGTTTATGATGAAAAATGATTTCATATCGTTTTTCATCCGATAATTTGAACGGTTTCTTTTCGTATGGCATTTTGCCACTGTATTTGGGGATTTTAGCCTTTAATCCACCACGCTGGCCAATGCGGGTTGCTGGTGGAGAGTAGTCCTACTTCTGAGGATATTACACGCCGTCGTTGGACTACTACTATTAACAATAATAATTTCTTCCGCCGCCGCATATAGGGCCTAATCCACTCCATGATCAGGTTCAGCTGGAGGAGCCAAAGTCTGAACTAGGTTGCCGCCTCCAACCCCTTCACTTAGTTTAGTCGGCGAGACGACGCAATTTACCGGGGTGTGGCCGTTGCCCACACGTTGGGGCAACTTAAGTGAGAGTTGTATATCTGTAGGAAACCAAAGTCCCATATCAACCCCGAAAGGTCTGCTATGGGTACTGAGGTACTATCCCTAACAGATACACTACACCCCCTGCAGGTATATATATATATATATATATTGCTGTGATATTTTAATGGGGGTGGTGGGGGGGGGGCTTAAAAGCTAATTGGGATTCACCTTTGTATCGCCGTCGGGGCAAGACGTGTATCCATGTAAAAATAATATCTTTTCCCGCCGGCCAACGAGTACTAAATTTAAAAAATTGGAGATTATTTTTTGTTTCTTTGTTTATTTTGGAATGTCATAAAAATTGTAATAAAAGGGAGAATAGAACATCATAAAATTAAATGTGAGTTTTAATCATCGTTAATGGAAATGGATAAGTACCGTATGTCGGGAAGTGAAGGCAGTGCACGGTAAGCAGAACCAGCCTGGCGGTGAGGAGTGCGGTCTGTGTACTGAAGGAGTAGCACTCCAGGAGCATTTTTGCATGCCTAACATCTGTGTAAAGGTTGGTGCAGATAAAACATGAATTAATTTCGGCGTCAGTAAAGCATAATGAGGGAAGTAAAAATTTGCGCCTGTTAATTATTTTTTTTAAGGTTTAAAATGTTTTGGCGTATGAAGTGACACTAAAGCAAAGTGACAGTTCTACGAATTTGCACGTGTTATTAATTTTTTGTTGAACGTTCTCAACTTTTTGTACGACACGAAGCCACGAGTAATTCCCTGAGATAACAGAGCTAGTTGGCGTAAGTTGTTTGTTTATTCCATAACTTTTTGGCGCCCAACGTGGGGCGATAATTATAATTATTGAAGGAATAACCATAGCAATTATACTCATAACATAATAAGTATTTCTCCTAATTATGCTTTTAAATTTCATTGTTAAATACATTTTAATGATCCATTAGAATATGGGCGAAGTGTAACTGCTTATCAGTCAGTGTTGCCTTCAGTTGTGGGCGAGGAATATCGCCGGATCTAGCCGACACTAACCGAATATGATAGTGTACAAGTTGGACTTGTTTTGTAATATTCAATTGTTTATTCACGATGTCCAAACGCAATTTAATCTTTAATTATGTTATATTGTATTTATATAATGCTTGTAAATACTGCTATTATTTTTAAAGAAAAACACCTTAATTATCTGTAAACTCTTGGTAAGAACGCAGGATTGAAAATTTGTTTTAGTTATATTTTTGATGTGAAAACTTTAGTTCAAGTTCCTACAAAGGGGGATTTAGAAAGAAAGTCGTGCTCTGTGTATGGTTTCTGAGTATTTTAAAATAACGACGTTATTACTGGAAATTTTAGAATTTTATTGTTATCTCGATGATTGTTACTGAGCGTCATACATCAAGTAAAATCACTCGAACTACACGAGAAAGCGAAAAAGGAAAGCCAGAAAACGTTCGTGTTTTCCACAGCCTAGAAAACTAATGCGCTGCTTTAAAAACTAACTCATAAATTGCTTTACTCGGCACTTGAGGGAGCTTCCCTTGCTGTCAATCAATACGGAAAAAATGCGACAAGTTCTATTTTAACTTGGGTTTTAAGTGCTCAACGTATAAGTAAGTCGTCAGCTCGTGAATCCTTACACGAGTACGACATCGCGAGTAATGTATATTATAAATATGAATGCAACAGGAACGGAGTTTGTGACAAAGCAAAATTATGTAACTGCATTTGCGGTGCAGTTTGGAACGGAAATAAAAACCGTTTGATTGGCAGTGCATCGAAGCGATTCCGATCAGACTAGCAAGAGTTCTCTCGGAGCCCTTTGAAATAACGATGTAGATTTATGTAAGGTAATCAATCTTTCTAATTTGCATCGCGATTTGAATCGGATAAACGTTCATTCGATCGAAACCGGGGGTTATCGCGCCCTAACTGGTATTTGTTTTTATAAAATTTGGTTTACGGGTTTTCACCTTCCTCATTTCCCTTACCTTACAGGGCGCAGCGCCCGCACAAGTTTAGCTAAAATTAGCCACAAACTCTCACACTCAAAGAGGATTATACTTTTTCCCCCATAGCGCAGAGTTTCCGCCTATTAGGAATGCAAAGACTACACGGTAAAATAGTGAGATAAGAGTAACAAAGTTTTCCAAACTTCTGCTTATCGTCGTTCCACTTCGATTCCTGCAACACTTTACATAGGTGAATTCTGGCAATTGTAAATCTACCTATTCTGACTCTTCTCAAATTGGTTTAGAGCGCATGGACGATAAATTCCTCATGAATAATTGTCAGGATAAATACGGCCCCTTTATTCACAAAAACGGCTGGGGAAGGAAAAAGCAACGTTAACGTTATTTGTTCCTTTTTAAATATCTTTCCCACTTGAGACGTTGAATTATTTTCTGCGTTACAGTTTAGTGGAAATGTTGTTAGAGGGTGTACTCTTGCAAAACGGCGGCAAACCATGGCTCATCACACACTATGAAAGGTAATGTACCATCACAAACAACAAAACGAAACTCTAGTCCTTTTAGTTCCACTTCCTTAAAAAGGCTTTTTTGACTGCTTGATGCATGCCAAGCAGACGCTTCCTTAATTCACGGAAATCAGTCTATTATTCATTCACAAATTTTAGAATGAAAAATATTTTAATGTTATCCCAAAGTAACCAAAACAAATCATTACAAATAACATAACATAGAAAGTTCAAAATGTAACATTAGAAATTGTAACTAAATCTCGTATCAGTCGTCAAAGTTTTGTGTTATTATATCCAACATCAAAGCTGTACAATAACAGAATCGAGCTAATTTAGTTCAATAAAAAATAGCCCAATTAGTAGCCCTTGCAGCTCAAGTTCCTGAACGAGAGCGATACTGTAAATAGGTGCTGAGAGATTAATAGTTCATAAGAAAGAAAATCAAAGAGAACAAACAGAAAATGTAACTTTTGTTAGATCGAGGTGGAATCGGGAATCCGATCTCGAGGGATTGAAGATAAATTTTTTGTAATATTCAGCACTTGAATTGTCGACAGCAGTCGCCCATTAAAAAATAATGGCTTAAGGACAGATCTATTAGGCAATGAAAAGGTGACAACCTACGCAATTACACAACGAAATGCTTTTAAATCCACCCATATCTAAGAAAACCTCTGCAATGTCAAACCTGAATTTCTTATCTTATTTTTGGAACACCCACTAGCATTACTAAAGTTATTTCAATTTTTCAGATAATTTATAGTTTAAACTGTGGTCATCATACCAGTTTATCGATGTTGTTCCTATACTATAGAGCTATTATGAACTCTAGTACGGCTAGTACTTACTTATTTAAATATTTATCAAAAATAAGACTTTAAATTATCCCTAAACATTGAAATTATAATGTTAATATTCACGCTTGCGACATTAGCTGTATGTTACCGTAATAGCCTAGCAGTAAAGAACGCTGCTTTGAACGTGCAAAGCCTAGCGTTCAAAACGCCGCAGGCTCTATCTTTTTTTGTGTATTGTTGTTTTAAATTCGACAGCATACTAGACTATTTATTAGAATCAGATTTAAGGAAAACAACAGTAAATAACAATTATGTTACAGTATTATCAAAATTGTGACGTAAATTGGATTGATAACACGAAAGGCAATTAATGTAATTAGATAGATTTTGTTGTTTCCACACAAATAGTATCGATTTTATGTTTATCCAATCACTGAAGAAGCTCTTAATTTATTTTTGGCCACAAATAAATAAACGTACGTCACAAAAGTGATTAAATAATCATTGCAGTTTAAGTGTCAATTATGATTTTGTACGCCAATTAAATTATCAACGTTGAATCAACACGTTTGTAAATTCAAAACATGAATATTAGCGATTTAAATTTGCAGTAGTAATTTGTAACTATTTCAATTTTGCAAATAATCGTAAAATAATCGTTCTCTTTTTTAAATACGTTCGACACGAACTAACGTATTTAAATTTGTTCTACCTTTCGTTTCCCACAAAACAGCATAATGTAAAATAGTTAAAGATAACAAACAAGATAATTTGCGTCTAGGCATCGAAAATTTGAATATTCTATAGACTACTTTGTAAACCCATATTTGGAAGACGGAAACAAACAGACAACTTATGGGGTGCGTAGTCTTTTCTGCTCGCAATAATTTGAACTATAACAACATTTTATCCCGTTTTAGCTTTAATTACCTACTATTCAAATTTATATTTAGAAATATAACTGTTGAGTAGTTTGTTTAATAGAATTAGGACCATATAATTCTGTATCGTGACAATAGTCAATTAGTTTTTAATGGAAAAACCAAATTGTACATAGGAAAAGGGTTCCATATTAATAAGTAACATTAAATATCACATTTTTGTGTTGCCCTGTATAAACTATTAAGTGTTTGATCCTTTAATCACTGTAATATTGGCTTTTTACTGTTCCACTGTACACTTGGAAGCTTAATATGAAATGCAAGGTAAGTTGTAAGTTAGTGGTCTAGAAGAGATATTAGCTATACATATATCTAATCTTGCTGTTTATGGCGAATAATTGAAATGCTATGTATAATAATCTTAGGAATGTTAACGTTTAATAGAACATTTTTAAGACATTTTTAAAAATTAGCACCATATAATTCTGTATCGTGACAATAATCAATTATTTCTCCAAATGATAAAGGGATTACAATTTATATAGAAGAGGCACGTAGGCATGTAATTATACGAAGCTGCGTGGTCTAGAAGAAATTATAACTATACATATATCTAATCTTTTTGTTGATGGTGAAGAATTGAAATGCTATGTATAATAATCTTAGAAATGTTAACGTTTTAATAGAACATGTTGAAAACATTTTTGAAAATTAGTACCATATAATTCTGTATCGTGACAATATTCAATTATTTACTCTTTAAATGAAATTACAATTTATATAGAAGAGATACGTATATATAACGTTCATAATATATCCAAGGGTGCCAAACTCTAAGAATGTCCATATATGTTAATTTACAAAACATGGCTGCGTGGTCTAGAAAAAATTACAACTATACACATGTCTAGTCTTTTTACTTTCCCATACCTTATAGGTATAGGGTAAGTATTGAAATCATGAAAATTTTCGAAATCGAGATTTTAACGGAAATATCCGTTTTGGGTCTCTAGGAACCCAAAAAAGTGGTTTTTAAAAAATGTCTGTCTGTGGGTGGGTACGTACGTATGTACGTATGTACGTATGTACGTA
>JABXWE010020243.1:0-18273 GCA_014611495.1 Limonius californicus | reverse complement strand
ATCTGGACGAAGAGAAAACACCTCAATTTAAATCTAAAGTATTACTACTGGTTACTAGACCGTAACTCGAAGTTATCGCTGTCTAATAAACTACTGATTTACAAAACTGTAATAAAATCAATTTGGAGCTATGGGATTCAGCTTTGGAGCACCGCGTCGAACTCCAACATTGAAATACTCGAACGTTTCCAATCGAAGATTCTTCGTACAGTCAGTAACGTTCCCTAGTACGTCCCTAATAAGTGCAGTGACAAATATATCCAGCGATTGGAAATGCATCCCAATCCTCTTGGATTGGCTCTGCTCGACAATAGTGATCAAGTGCCTAGACTGAAACGCTTCAAACCATACTAGCACCAGTACCTAATATATACAATAATTGTAAGAGAATTCATAAGGAGAAACGGCAATGGGAGTTTACTCTACATGTCAATTATCACTGTAATTGTACTACTTTAAATCTGATTTGCTTATTGTTATCATCGTAACAGATTGCAAGTAAAAGTCGAACAGAAAAAACAATATTTTGACAATATGTAATAATATTTAAGAAAATGCTTTACTACTTACGATAACAGATTAAACTTTAATCAAAGGACCATCGATGTTTGCATAACCTATCAGCGTTGAGTGGTCATAAATAAGGTAGCTGGGTGATTCTCAAATACGTCTAATACGAGGGGTAGGGACCTCGGTGGTCTAGCGTAGCAACGCGTTGCCACTCGAGGTCACACTGAATTGCGCTCGTTCCGCTGTGGTTTCGAATCTCAGCTGGGGCGACCGCATTTCAGTTAGTTAAGTTTAGGGTGCATGCTGCCTGAATGGTTAGTGTGTAAGGGACGCCCGCACCCCCCTGAAGTAATGCGAAATGGTTCCGGAGGGGAACGGTAGTATGAATGAATGAGAAAAAAATACGAGGGGTACGAGGGGAGGAGACGAAAATTGAGTCGCCCGCCGACTGTGAGATACGATCTGTAATTCGTTTCGTGAGTGCAAGAAACTACATCGTTACAGGAGATGAGACTTGGGTATCTCACATGACTCCTGAGTTCAAGCAACAGTCAATGGAATGGCGACACACATCGTCGCCAACCAAAGTGAAAACCAAGCAGACAATTTCAGCACGAAAGACCATGGAAACTATTTTTTGCGACAGGAAAGGGATTTTGTTAGTGGATTTTATGCCGAGAAGCACACATTCAATTCTGATGCCTATTGTGTGACCTTGAGAAAACGCCGGCGTGGCCTACTGTCTTCCGGTGTGATATTGCTTCATGACAATGCAAGGCCACATGTTTCTGCACGAACACAAGGTCTAATCAGGTCTTTTGGATGGGAACAACTGGATCATCCACCTTACAGTCCAGATCTTGCACCCAGTGATTTTCACTTGTTTCGGTACTTATAGGAGTTCCTTGGTGGTCAACGGTTCAACGACGACGTAGAAGTGAAAACTGCAGTCATGGATTTCTTTGATGTCGGAATTCAAAAACTTGTTCAGCGGTATGAGAATTGTTTGAACAAAAATTGAAATTATGTAGAAAAGTAGACAAAAGTATGTAGAATATGGAAAATAATATATTTTAATGATATTTACAATATTTTCCTTCTTATTAAAAAACGGACCTTATTTAAAAAATACGCCTCGTAGATGTTTTCATAAAACATGTTATGTAATTTCATTAAAAGTATTCTCGTTTCTTGTTTACGTGTGAACTTTGTATTTTGGTAACAATGTATATGTTAACCGCTATGTAAAAGGCCACAATAATTATGCTTTAGAGTTTAGACTACATTTTCGCGAAAGCAACACAAATTTTAAAAAAACATTAAATAATCAACCAGATGCTACGGTCAGACGAATATTAATTCCTGCTTCTAAAATAATGTGCGGTAATGTATGGGAAATGTTTGACCTCAAACCATATATCTTCAAAGGACTATTGATATTTCTAATAATCGTATATGTTGAACGAATCGATCGTGGTGACCTCTATATTTAAATCAGCTAATATTTTCGATGCCTACAAGCTCAAGTGAGCAAATTCTAAGGTTCTTAATTAAGGGTAACCGAAAAAAACTACAATCCGCGCGGCTAAATGATGAATGTAGAGTTTTAACGTCAGAAAACTGCTCATTTTCAGTGCTATAAAAGCAAGAAGTGTACATTAAGTCCTGGATATAAAACAGACATTATATCTGTTCGTTCTCAGCATTTGTTTGTTTTTACAGCGCGTTTAGTAACCTCGTTAAACAAGAAAACTTATGACTTATCTTTCGCATGCATCTGTACAGCACAGTTTATACCAGAAGTTCAACCCCTTCGCGAAAATATTACCACGATAACTGCATCTTTATCTGCTCATCTCTTGTTAAATGCATTTACTTGGTGCAGAATTAGCTTATAAAACTCACCCTCGTTCTTGTTCCCTACGAGAACAAGGAATAGGTAAAACGAAGATCTAAATCGGTACGATACACATTAATTTGGTACTAAACGCTCGGTACGGTTTTGGAATATAAAGTTGAAAATTATACCGGTCTTTCGGCTGAAACTCCTTAAATATGCAAGCACCGGCCTTGGCAGCGTCAATCGAGCGCACCTTTTTCCGATTTTCATATAATGAGGGCTCTTTGTGTTATTACTTTTAATATTGATACAGCCGTTGTAAATCTTTAAACAATAGAGTTAACAAAATTTTAAAAAATTCAATGCGTATGTAGGTCTGTAGCCAATCCTCCCCCACTATTATTGTTTTATTTACTATTTATTAATCATTATATTTATATAAAGCGTTTAAAAATTAAAACAATATTTATGAAAATTTACACTGGAGTTTTGTATGTTCTTCATAAAATTGCCTTGGTTTTTACGAAACGCAATGTATAATAATAGAAGGACTGCCTAAATGACTTTTAGCGCCGCGGGTAAATCTAGTTTTAGAATATTTTTCGGTTTGCAAATATTTATATATTTTTCAAAATCTTATTTTAAGATATATCTCGAAAATATTTATGTTCACAATAGCCGCAGGCAGTAGGTAAACACAGATTTTAGTTTATATAAAATGAAAGAGTAGCACAATTTGTTTCAAACGGGGTGGTCCCGTTTGTAGGCGAATTCTGAGATTCAGAATAATATAAATAAGTTCATTTGCCCTCGGAAATGCTATTCCAACAGCTGCAACTTGCCGAAGTAGAGCTAATCGCCTTTATGCAGCTCACTTTGCCAAGAAATGCATTTTACAATTGCATACAGAGTATCTCAAAATAAATATGTACCTATCAAATACCTAAGAATATACAGGGTGTATCAGAAATATGTACAAATATTTAAACCAGTAATAGATTGGCTCAAGTAGAATTAAATGGTACTATATATTTTCCAAAAATCATTAAGTTTATTTTTTTGAATTAAAATATATAAAATAAAATTTTGTTTGAGAACTGCTGATGATACATAGAAAATGCATTTAAGCTGTAGAAGGTTATACCTAATTGTAAAGTAAATCCAAAGTGGCAAACACGTAAAAACTTGTCTGGCTTGTGATAACAACAACAGATTGAATAAAAATTACTGACCTACCTAATAGTATTAGTTTGTGGCAGGTTATAAGAAATTTTTTTTAAGTTCTATCTTACTCTCCTTTGCATAACATGTCTTTGAACTCAAATTTTTGTTATTATCCTGCGGTACTCAAACAAGTTTGGGTCAAATTTTCAATTATTTTTTTCTCATATCTTAAGGGTCCAATTGCCAAAGAAATGTTTTTTCTACCTATAGTTTGTATATATTATAATCTACCATTGGATTTAATATTTGTACCTATTTCTGATACATCCTGTATAGAAACGTACACCAAAATCCCATTTGAGTGCTCATTCCAAAATTATGTATGTTTAAAATAAGGATTATTATGGTATAAAATAATTTAATATCATATTAAATTAATACGTAACTACGCAGCCTCTGTATGATAACTTTCGGTAAATATTGTGTTGCTAAATATAGTTATATAAAATTAGTACTAGGACAATGAAATTTTGACACATGTTATAAAAATACTATTATTTATTGGTAAAATAGCATAATCATAAGCTCATTGTTGTTCTTGTCACTAATTCAAATGGTTATAATTCGAGTTAAAGTTAAGTAAGTCGTTAGAACTATTTCACTAAGTGGTTCAACTCCTTTAAAATAAATAAGCTGTGTCGAAAAGAAAGTTATGTATTTCCTAAATATGCGTAGCTGCTAACGCGTCACGTCAATGTTTATTGTTTTCAAATAAGATCCGGGTTAGCGGTGTACAGCCGTAGAAACTGATTCAAGGTGCAAAATAGCTGTTGAAGCTACCTGCTATCACTTGTGCTTGTTCTGAGCGCTTTCATAATCTACAAAAGTTTTAAATGTAATTTATATGTAACATTATTTTTATATATTTTAAACCTTGGCAAACATGAGCGTTATTTCTGATACATACAGTATCTTCTTAATTTAAAACTCTCTTTAATACTGACTAATTTGCTTATAAATAAGTACATTCAAAATAACTTTGGAAGAGGCAAGTGAACAAAATACAAAACATTTAATATTGTTGCATTTTCTTACATTATATCTAAAAAATTATTAGCGAAAAATGGTATTTTCTCTGTAGCCAATTTTTTAAATAACGGCTAAACCCTACAAAAGGGAAGGGGTTTATATGAAATTTACAAGGAAGCGGGGTAGCAGAACAATTTAGTTAAAGCCTTGAACTTCAACGGACGTAAAACTTTTACTGCTTTGCAGCGGCATTTTTATACAAGACTATTAATAACATAGAAGTTTCTGGATTCATTACCTTAGCATTAGTATGTGTGGTCTATAGATACACCATTGGAAGGTGGAGTAGCAAGATCAGAATTAATTACCGTAACTTTTAAGTTTCGGAAAACCACACATATTGGAAGCTGTTTAATCACTAAAAGAACTTATTCTGCATAACCAGTTTTATATCAAAAATCTTAACTAAAATTTTTTAACACTTGCCCTTACTAAATCTGTGGATTAGGAACGCATTCGAAGATAAGAACCTGACCGTTATAAAGCTGCGCAGCCTCACTGAGGCTTCTGTAAGGCATGTTCACAGAACAAACATTACTTTGAAGCGCATTCCATTACCGTTTTGATAAGTGCAGTTAATCGAGGCCCATTGTGAAATATCAAGCTTGTATGTTCACATACATAATCGTGGGTTAAAGGAGATAACTGAGTAGGCCCCATCAGGGCCTCACAGTCTAGACCTTGTACCTTAGTTGTGGCTGCACAGTGCACAGTAACGTAAGAAACCGTAGAAGAGTTACAGTTTTAAATCATGCCTCCCCTTTGAAGGAACTAAAATTTTGGTTTCTGTTTATTGACAGATTTCAGCAAAGTGTTGTAGGTAAGAAATTCAGCAACCAAAGCGAAACCAAGTGGGAGGGCAACTCGCTGAAGATAAAGCTGAACCTCATTGAAACTCCCTGAGGTCCTGCTAGTATTTCACCTATAATTATTGGCTTCAATTTTGTGGCTTAAAATAATTTTAAAACATTTGTAAGAGTCAGCACATTTACAAATGATTCTTTAAATGGGGCTCTTCACCATGAAAACAGGAGGAGAGGTTATGTCCAGCTGCATCAGCCCCAATCTTTAAAAGCGACTCATATTTGCGCTTACAGTGGGATAAGTTCTATGTTTGTTATAATTCCAGGATATAGAATGGATCTAAGAGCGTAGAGCTTTACAATTTAAAGCTTGCGGTCTCATTAAGGCTTCTGCTGGGCCTCATTGAGGTTTCAACTGAACCTCATTGAGGTTTCTGCCGAACCTCATTGTGGTTTCTGCTGAGGCTCACTGAGTTTCTCTGAGGACCCACATATATCTCATACTACGCGTACGGATATTTTAATTAAGAAATAAATCTAATTTATTCTAAATTTGAGTAATCGAAAGCAAATCAATATACCTGCTGATTGTTTCAAAAATAGAAAAGATATCGTCAAATAAGAGCCTTAATGTTATAAAGCTGCGGAGCCTCACTGAGGCTTCTGTAAGGCCTGTTCACAGAACAAACATTACTTTGAAGCGCATTCCATTACCGTTTTGATAAGTGCAGTTAATCGAGGCCCCTTGTGAAATATCAAGCGTGTATGTTCACATACACAATCGTGGGTTAAAGGAGATAACTGAGTAGGCCCCATTAGGACAGGAAGGAAATCAAACGTAAGAAACCGTAGAAAAGTTACAGTTTTAAATCATGCCTCCCCTTTGAGGGAACTAAAATTTTGGTTTCTGTTTATTGACAGATTTAAGCAAAGTGTTGTAGGTAAAAAATTCAGGAACCAAAGCGAAACCAAGTAGGAGGGCAACTCGCTGAAGATAAAGCTGAACCTCATTGAAATTCCCTGAGGTCCTGCTAGTATTTCACCTATAATTATTGGCTTCAAATTAGAGGCTTGAAATATTTTTAAAACATTTGTAAGACTCAGCACATTTACAAATGATTCTTTAAATGAGGCCCTTCACCATGAAACAGGAGGAAAGGTTGTGTACAGCTGTTTCGGTCCACAAGCTTTAAAAGCGGTTCATATTTGCACTTGCACAGTGGGATAAGTTCTATGATTTTAATATTTCAGGATATTGAATGGATCCAAGAGCGTAGAGCTTTACAATTTTGAAGCTTGCGGCATCATTAAGGCTTCTGCTGGGCCTCATTGAGGTTTCTGCTGAACCTCATTGAGGTTTCTGTTGGCTCACTGAGTTTCTCTGAGGCCCCGCATATATTTATTTATTTATTTATTTATTTATTTATTTACCAGAACAAAACAGGCATTGCCTAATTACAGTGTTCTGTTAAAAGAACTAAAATAAAACAATATACCATCGTTGGCTTGCAAACAGAGAAGAGAAGAAAAGAAAGAAAAAAAGAAAACAAAAAGAAAGAACAACCCCCCAAAATAAATATATATAAAAACAAATAATCCAAACAGCAATAAATCGCTCAGTCCTACCATAGCTGCTCATTAAGAATTTCAATTAATTTTCTTTTAAATTTACATTCGGTCATTGAGAATAAATCTATTTGATAATTTGCATTAATGTTGTTAAATTCAGCACAAATTTTGACAATAGGCGATCTTTTATTTTGAGTTTTTCTACTAGTAGGAATATGAAAAAGTATTTGGTTTCTAGATCTGTAAGCCGGTATATAAAAACAGATTAACGATAATAAATCGGAGCAATTGATTTTCCTGTTGAGTAGTTTATACAGAAACATAGTGCACAGCATAACACGCCTCTGTGCGAGTTTGACTATTTGGAATTCCTGTCTAATTACATGGTACGATTCGAAACTAGGATACCTGTTATATCTTTTAAAATACAAATATTTTAGAAATTTATTCTGAACAGTTTCAATATTTCTGCTCTGCATAATACCACCAGGATCCCAGACTATAACACAGTATTCCAGCTTCGACCGCACCAGGGAGTTAAAAAGTGTAATTATAGCTTGTACATTATGAAAATTTGAACACTGCCTTTTTATAAATCCCAAATTCTTCATGCTACTACTAATAATATTGTCTAGATGTGTTTGAAAATTTAAAGTTTTGGTGAAAGTAACTACCAAATCGCACACTGTCTCGATTTGTTGTAAGCGATTATTATTCATCATGTAAGAATTCATGTATTGCGCATTATTAAGGGTAAATGACATTTTTTTACATTTTCCAGCATTGAAATAGAGTTTATTCTCGTGACTCCAGTTCACAAGTTCTTCTAAGTCCTTTTGCAACATCTCCGCCTCTTTTAAATTCATCACATTTTTGAAAACTTTTAAGTCATCGGCAAATAACAAACATTTACTATATTTTATGCGTTTAGTTATATCATTAATAAAAATTAGAAATAAAAGAGGTCCTAGATTGCTACCTTGTGGAACTCCAGATGGCATATTATATGTTTCAGAACAAATTCCATTTATATTAACATACTGCAATCTATTTTGTAGATAAGTTACGAAAAAAGATATTAAGGGTTGTGACAAATTACAATTTACAAGTTTGCCTAACAAAATGTCATGATCAACTCGATCAAATGCTTTTGAAAAATCTGTGTATATTACATCAACCTGTGAGGCAGCTTCAAACGCATCAGTGATGTAATTGACAAACAATACCAGATTCGTCTGAACCGATTTGGATTTAACAAATCCATGTTGTTCATCTCGTATAATAGGTACGACATGCTTATATAATCTGTTATAAATGACATGCTCAAAAATCTTTGCTGGAGCCGAGAGGACAGATATAGGTCGGTAGTTGGAAATGTCTTGCAAACTTCCTGATTTATGAACAGGTGTCACTTTTGTCGTCTTCCACATGCTAGGAAATGTATTTGTTTTTATGGCCAAATTAAATATGATAGTTAGGGGATATGCTAAACTATCAACACATGCCTTGAAGATGTAAGGTGGAATGTTATCTGGACCCGCAGATTTTTTTGGTTTCAATTGTCTAAAAGCCTTTACTACTTCATCTATACCCAAATCATTTATAATTAACATATCTAAATTTTCACGGGGTAAATTTGAGTGCCAGTTAATTACATATTTTGATTCCTCCCCATAGACTGATTCAAAGAAAGTAGCAAATCCAGTCGGGGCAGATTCTTGATCAAAGTTATTATCGTTATATTTATATTCATTAGCAAATTTACGATTGGATTTGGCATTGTTTACAAAATTCCAGAAGTTGTTCACATCATTTATTAGTCCATCCTCCACCTCGTTTAAATATTTTTTGTAATCTTGCTCAATTTTATTTTTTATTAGCGCTCTGAGTCGCTTAAATTCGTGAAAGAGGTAATTCGAATTAGTTTTACGTAATCGATGATAATCTTTCAATCTCAGCATTTCCTTTACTTCTACGGAAAACCAAACCGGATATTTCTTTCTACTTGAACGGTTAACAGTGGGCACCGTTATGTTTAATACGTTATAAAAAAGTGCATAAAATTTATCCACGCATTTATTTACATCATCAAAACTCTCAAGCACACTCCAATCAGCGTCTCTCAACAGTTCATACATTCTCAAAAAATTTGCCCTCCTAAAGTTATAACAAAAGACAATTGAGTTGGATTTATTGTTTGCAGGACATACGATTGTTTTGAAGGACGATATAAGTGCAGGATGAAAAACGTCAATTGGAACTAAAGGTTGATCATCTTTTTCAATGTTCATATCTAAATTAGACAGTACCAAATCCAATGTTCTGCCATTAGTATTAGGTACATTGTTTAACGATGTAAGATTATTTACATTTATAAAATTTAGAAGTGCTTTAGTAAAATTATTACCATGCAAAAGATTAAACTGTGTTCCAGTGATAAGAGGTATATTAAAATCCCCTACTATAATAATATTCATGTTATTAAGTTCTACGTAATCAGTAACAGTATTAAAATAAGATTCATAATTAATCAATGGAGAATGGGGTTCAATATATACTACATTTATTACATATTTTTCACCACGTAAGTTAAAGGATACCCAGACTGAATCCAGGCCAATATTGACAAAATTAAGATGTTTACATTTATATTTTTTTAGTACAGCTATTAACACACCCCCGCCTCTTACTTTACCTGTTATCTCCGGATTTCTGTCGCATCTGTATACATCATAATCATCTGTGAACAACTCAGAATTAGAAATACTCGGCTCGAGCCACGTTTCAGATAAGGCTATCATATCATACCCCGCCGCACACACGTTTCTGTAAAAACCACTCGTTTTAGTTCGAAGTCCCCGTACATTTTGATAATAAACTTGAAGAACCTGTTGTTTCATAGATTGAGACACTTCAGGCAGACGTAAACGATTAATTGCTTATAAGATCAAAAAAGAAAATAATTAAAAATAAATGAAAATTAATAATATGTAACGTAGATAGGTAAAAAACAGAGAGAATAAAAAAGACAAGCACACGGTGCCCTAAGCGTATTCACATAATATGGGTACGTATGACAGTCACTCATTTCGCAGCTAATCGCTCCAACTCTTGCATGGTTTTTACCGCCATAATCTTCCCATTGTTGTTGATGTAAACTACTCCGTCCTTGGACCAAACGTTAACAAAACCAAATTGTTCAGCGGCACATGTAATAATATCCATCCTCGTTCTCGTTAGATCTTCTTTAATAACGACTTTTTGCCCCTTTAACTTTCTCTTGCTTCTAAACACCAAATCACGGTACCGATAACTTACAAACTTAACAATTATTCCTCGGGGTTTAGTATTTGGCGTTTTAATGGCACCAACTCTATGGCAGCGGTCTATATTCTCGGGTTCAATCTTCAGTGCCAGCTTTTTGTCGAATAACTCCAGTACGATGTCTTCTACATTTTCCCCTTTTTCTTCTTTTACTCCAAAAATTCTAATATTATTACGACGACTGTATTGCTCCAAGTGATCTACTCTATTAGATAATTCTCTATTCTCCACTTCTAAATCCGTAACTCGCGTTTGAAGTCCTTCACATTTTTCCATAACCTGGTCGAACTTGTCTTGCAATCGTTTTACCACGATGTCTGCTAACCTTGATGCCAATTCCATTAATATTTCGTTATTATTTAGGTGTTCAGTTATCGCCAGCTTCGCACAGTTTTTAACATCAGAAAGTTGCCCTTGTGTAAGAACCATGACGATGAATTTTAAGTATGACAAATCAATAACAATAATCAAAGTTGAAAAATTTTACGCAGGACACCGGCACACGTCCACTACAGCCAACGGCACATAACAATATAAGTCAATATAAGTCAAACTACACGTACGGATTTTTTAATTAAGAAATAAATGTAATTTATTCTGAATTTGAGTAATCGAAAGCAAATCAATGTACCTGCTGATTGTTTAAAAAATAGAAAAGATGTCAAATAAGGGCCAGAGCAAACCTTAAACATGGAACCTCATCCAAGCCAGATAGTCCTAGTACTAACGTTGATAGAGGGTCGTATATTAGAGTGTGTGATGCTGCAGATTTCAAAAAATGCATAAATATCAATTAATTTAAGATACAATGGAGCAATCTTTAACATCGATAAGCTACCGTGCCTCCCTGAGGATATACATGTAGGAAAAGCTAAACCTAAAGGCTCTAATGTAAAACATAAGTGTATTTTTTAATCTGAATAGTGGAAATAAATCAACACAGTTTTAAAATTCGCACAAGGTTCACATTTCGGTAAAAAGATTCTACAACAGGTAGCACAGATAGTAAAAATCTTTTACCTAATTACAAGCTCTAGTTGGCCGTAGGCTCTGCATGCATATTTCGTTTTCTTAACAACTAACTTAAATGTAAACGCATTAATTCGCTATAAAATTGAATAAAAAAATTGAAAAGCTCTAACATTTTGTAAACATTTCTAAATATAAACGTCCAATATACAGTTACGTCAATGAACTTCACTAACAGCTTCTATCAAACTAGAAAATTTTTAATTGTCTATTTAAAGAACTTTGAATTAGAATATCTGAATATGGTGGTTTCATACAAATCTGTGTTAATAAACTTTTACAAAAATTGTGTTTCAAGTTTTACAGCATAGAAAACAGCATAAACATTTATTTTTGAAATGTTATTAACTTTACGAAACAGTTTCCCCGGAAAATGATTAAGTTGGAGGGAAGAAGTACCTACATATTTTGATTTAATATGCCAGCAAAGTGTGATAGCCCTTTTGAAGGCTAGCCTAAACTGTGTAAAAAGCTTGATAACTAGTCCATGAAGAAGCATCTCTGGTAAAATAAACACTATCATTTTTGATAGTTCCCAAATTATGTCCGGGCTTTTGTAAAACACAAAATGAAATACTTTCTATAAACTCACTTTAGAAAAACGTGACATTAAATGATTGGGCAACAGTCGTTTTATAGGTACATAAAATGGCACAAGGATTATCAAGTTCACAAACACATCTTATCTTCAGATAAACACCTAAAGTTTCACAATCACAACAGTATTTATATTATTATTCGGCCAATTTCAAGTTCGTACAAAATGACAAAATTCAAAGTAACTGTCGATCTTCGGAATGGTTCAGAAACTGTTCACAAATCGCCGGGTCCAGGGCTTAATGCTTTAAAAATAACGTCCGAGTAGCTCTATTTAAAAGTAATTGTGTCTAAAAATAGCGGCAATTATGAAATTCTTTACCTTAACACAATTTCCGCTGCCAAATTCTCCAATAACAGGCGCCTGATTGGATCGTCTGCACATCAGGACATGTAACCACAAAACGAATGCTACACAAACCTCCACATTAGCTCGTGCAAGAATTAACAGCACATGTTTAAAAGCTGCCAATCATTATTAATGGCTCACTTATTGTAATCAGTTGTGCATTAACGTTTTTATATTTAGACGCAGGACGTTCGTCGGAAGGGGGCGTTCCTCGTCCAAATTTCCCCCTTACGGAAAATATTAGCGGGCTCGAAACAGGAAATGTCAAACTGGAAACGAAAGCCGTTTTCTGCCGCTTGTAACGAAACGTACTGACTGGGATCAGAAATAGTGTGTTATAAATACAACAGACATCCCGGCGGCCCGAATTTCATTTAGACTCGATCAAATTCACGAATATTGCACGTTAAACGCGACTTTGCATCTCTCTGAACACTTTTATGAACTCTAGATGTCGCGATTTATATCTTTCCACTATATAATTCATTAGATGGCCGTAAACTTTTATAACTTACTCGGCGGTGGATTTCAATAGCTTTTGTTATGGAACAAAGTGTCACAGAGAGAAACGATATTAAAAGGTTAACGGGACCGGGTCAATATTTGGACCAAACCTCTTCACATAACCCCGAATTTGATTTAGCAATACTAGTAGGGTGTCATAGACACTTTAGAATTGCTAAAAATGCAACAAATGGTATTTAACCAAGCAGCCGTATAAACATCTAATTTTAAATATTTCCATCAAAATTTTCGGGTATCCCTAAAGATATTACACAGTCAATGGGTGGATATCCCATAATGGGAACACATATTTATATTATGTTTACCATTCCTTAGTGTGATAAGTTAGCTGTAGCTTTCAATAAGTTCGATAGGCAAATAACGATTGTATTCTGACATGCATGAGGATTTGATATTGTTTTAAGTTGCGCATTATTAGTGAAAGCGCGGTTTGCAGTGATGTGCCAGCATGAATAATAGTAGTCGTAGAAATAAATGAACTGTTAATTATTACCGAACTTTATTTACAAACAACTATTAATGTAGAAAATAGGTAACTAATGTGTCTTCCATATAGTGGAGTAATACGAAAGGTATTTTGTATAATTTCTTGAGTTAACAATAAAATTTGCCAGCCGAACGAATGGTGCATCGCACTGGTCAGAATCTTGAAGTGAACTGCTAAATTTTTCGACGACAATGTCGGAACCTTTGTCAACCCCGTCCCAGGTCCAGTGAAAATTGTGTCAACCAGATGTGTAAAAACTGTTGAGGGTCGACAAAAGCGCATTTTTGTTAATTGCACACCAAGGGTACTTTCTACCTACCTTAAGTGCTATTCTAAAAATCTAAACTTAAATTGTCGTTTACAAGTCCCAAACTTTAACTAATATTATATATATATATATATATATATATATATATATCATTCTTTCGTTTCTATTAGAAGTTCGAGTTATGATAAATTAAGAGTGACAAGTTATAAGGTCGAACAGTAGAATAGGAATAATTTCTGTTTCGCCTAAGAACGAGCTTCTTAAGGTGCCCTTCTAATACTCCAATTGCTATTAACAATGGTGGCTCTTGCCTGTTCCCTAAGCACAAGGCGCAGTGTCCGCCACCGATGGGAGGTGAGATATTTGGACAATAAAACGGGATTTTGGGCTCAATAACGGCTCGAAGGCCACCAAACACCAACTGTCCCATGTTCCCAATGTTCAGGAACCTCTCAGCTACTTGTGAATTGGTCTGACATACGGACAAATTAGCAGGATTAAGCATTCAGGAAAACGAACACCATTAAATCTCAGCAACAACCTAGATAAGAAACCACAACTAGATTTTCTTCTTCTTTGAGAGCGCTACAGCCCGTATCGGGCCTTGGCCTCCTTCAGCTTTTGTCTCCATTCCTGCCTATCTGCTGATGTTCTCCTCTAGCTTCTGACATCGAGTAACTTTCGTGCATCTTCGGCCACTTCCTCCTCCCATCGCTTTCGTGGTTTACCCGCTGGTCTCTTGCCTTGCATTCTGTATTAAGTGCTCTTTTTGGTAACCTTAGGTCTTCCATTCTGTTAACATGTCCAGCCCACTGTAATCGCTGTATGCGTATGAAGTCTACTACCGGCGGTTCCATGTAGATCTGGTAAACCTCATGGTTATACCTTATTCGCTAGAATCCGTTGTCATTCATTAGCCCCAGTATCTTCCTTACGACTTTTCTTTCAAAAATGTTTAATTTATTTGCTGAGCTGTCTGTCATTATCCATGCTTCGCAGTCATATATCAGTATCGGTCTTATTACGGTTTTGTATATCCTCAGCTTTGTGTTGCGATGGATGTTTCGTGAATACGCCTCGTTAGCTGCCGTTATCCTTTTATTCTCTTGCACCTCCGTTCCATCTGCGGTCAGCTCTGCTCCTAGGTATGTGAACTGCGTCACCGTTTCATTGTTGCCTTCTTGTATGATGTTCTGGGCCCGTCTGTTGGTTCTCGACTGCGTTAGACTTTTGGTTTTTTCTATGTCAATTTCCAGACCGACATTTCTTGCGTGCCTTTTTAATTCCGAGTATGTTTCTTGAGCTCCTTGTGTTGTCCGGCTCATGATGTTAATGTCGTCTGCATAGGCGGCTAACTGAGTAGCTTTATTGGTCAGTAGGTGAGATTTTAAGAATATGTAAATTACAAAAACGGCCTAATACACGCCCTCTAATTTAGATATCCTTAATCTATACTTGATAACCATAGCCACGAAACCACTCATACCCAGACCCAAACTACATCTCCATCATCATCCTCTTCTTTTATTTTATTATGGAAAATAAGATAACAGAAGACCTGTTTTGAGTACAGATTTCCATATATTAGTATTGTATTAAAAATATGATTCTAAATCAAAATTCTATATACATTTCCTCCTCTAATTGTAACAAATATTTAACCAAAATGTGTCACTAACTGTGTAATAGAAAACTAATGGTGAATATGGTATGCAATATTTATATTCTGTAACAACTGTCACAAATAGGGACATATATTCAAACATCGCATTTATCAAAACTTAGAAATTTAGAGTTTGAAAGAAATAAATCAGCTGAAGCCGTAGCTTATATAATTGTCTTTTAAACATTGCTATGTTAATGTTAACAGCATGGAGAGGTGTGAAAACATAAAACTTATTTACGTTATGATTCTAAATCAAAATGCTATATAAATTTCCTCCTCTAATTGTAAAAAATATTTAACCAAAATGTGTCACTAACTGTGTAATAGAAAACTAATGGTGGATACGGTATGCAATATTTATATTCTGTAACAACTGTAACAAATGGGGACATATATTCAAACATTGCATTTATCAAAACATAGATATTTAGAGTTGGAAAGAAATAAATAAGCTGAAGACGTAGCTTACATAATTGTCTTTTAAACTTTGCTATGTTAATGTTAACAGCATGGAGAGGTGTGAAAACATGAAACTTATTTAAGTTTGTTATACTATCACATAGATTTTCTGCTACATGTATTTGGGCTGCAGATATTGTAAACTGTGCAATGTTAAATAATATAGTCAGCTATATAGGAACATAATGTTTTTAAAGTTATGAAGGTAGCCTCCAGCTTCGGGGTAACTTTCTCAGTTTCGGTATTACCTCCAGCATCTGTCAAACTCCTAACAAGGTCACAATCAGATCAATCGACGGAAGTTACATAATAGCGTAACCGCGACGTTGAACTTAAACCAAAATTCTCTTCTGCGTGCATTGTGTTATTGATTCTGTGACATTATTGCCTTCTCATAGGGCATACCGCCTACATATGTGAAACTTTATCATTTCGGAGAAAAATGTTATTTGATTTTTTCAAATGATTTGACGAGAGCTATTTGTTTTGATTTGTTCAATATTACATTGACGAACTGCATTTGCTTCTGTAAAAGTTTTATATAACTATATTGACTATACTCTTATTTGAACAACGCAGTTTATTAAATTTTCGTGTTAATTGTTTTTATTATTCTTCTTCTCGCAATGCCTTTTTATTGTGTGCATTGGCTACTCGTAATATGTTTAGCTTTGTGTTCGTAATAATTGCTATCCTTCACATTTCACTTCCTATCCTGTTTTTGACTTTGTGTCCAATCTGGAATGTATGAAAATAGGATTAAAATTATATTTGATTTTGTCTTCCTCTATCAATCGGTTCCTCTTCAATGTCTTTTGTTCTAACTTGAGTTTCCTCTAATTGCTTGGACCACTTACGGATGATTTCTCCTGTTTTTTGCTTGGTGCCCTCTCCGTATTTAATTGTCTATCACCACATCCATGATCTCTCCTCTTCACATTTTTCCTCCTTGTCCATATGCTTTATTCTCTAAATTCTTCTATACTCAGTATTACTTCGAGTTAAGCTCTTGTGCCTCCATTAAATCCTTTGTCAGCCCCTGCTTCCTTTTTCCTCTTTACTTAAAGTGTAGGTACTATTCCTCTTTATTAATGTTTTTCCTCTAGAATTTGTTGTGCGCTATTCTACAATGTACTTTTTCCAATGTTTGTCATATACTCTTACTCTTCATTTATTGCTCAGTTTCGTCTCTCTGCTGTTCTTCATCTTATATATTCCTATTTAATTCCTGCCTTTATTTATGTTACAGTCGTACATATCTCTTTCTCTTTTCGCTTCGCTTTCTGTTCTCAATTCGTCCTCCTATGGACCGTATGTTCTTCTTATTCCGTAATGACGTACATCTCTCTTTTGTGCATCTTTTCATTTCTATACTTACTATTATCAGTTCCTCCTGTTCCTTCTGGTCTCTATCGTTGCCTTTAACTCCTTTTAATATTTAATTTATTTCTTCTCCATCATTTTAATAGAAATGCTATTCTGGACCAATTCCTTCTATTGCATCATTCTTCGCAAACATTTCTCATTATACTGCTTTGTTTTTTTGCTACTTTATCTTCTAAAACTTGGTCTCAACAGGCCATCTTTCCATTTACTTGTACTTTCTACATAACTTCTCTTGTGTAATTGTAGGATCAATGTAACCTTCTGCTTACATTCATTATTCTTTTGGTTCATCTCTTCATTTTCTGTTCCTTGGCACCACCTTTTCCTCAGAGAATCATAGTTTTGGATTATACCCTGATTTTTGCCCTTTCAATATAATCATGGTGTTAAATCTCTACTTCACTTCACATTTCACCACCTTCATCACCTTCTCGATAAATCCGCATGCCTCCTCTTTTTTTTTGTTACGCGTTTATGTTCTTTAGAGTCACCAACTAAAATAGTATAAATTTTTCTGTTTTCTGTAGTTAATTATACACTTCCTCAGTTTCTTGTAGTTTCTCGACCTCAATTTCTCCTCAACTACAATACTATTAACTATTTGTTTCATTGTTGCACCCAGACTTCTTCTGCTTACTCTTTTTTTCCTACTTGATCTATAATCGCTGTTGTGTCTTGCTGCCTTTTCTGCGGTCCACTATTCATTATTTACTTTTCCTGTTTTTAACATTTGTCGTTCTGAAAGCTTTTTACCATTACTTGCTTCAGAATCCTCTGTACTTTCTGTTCACCTTTCTGTATTTATTAACGGTTTGTAATTGATTTCGGTTTACAGTATATAGTGTTGTCATTCTCTCTCCTACTCTTCTTTCCTCCAGTATATGACTAGTATTCCCTCGTGAATTGTAATTTGTTTAATAATAGATCGCAATATAAAACGACAAGTAAAATCAATCTCTACAATCTCTGTTCACCGTTCTGTATTTATTAACGGTTTGTAATTGATTCCGGTTTACTGTATATAGTGTTCTGATCCTCTCTCCTCCTCTTCTTTCCTCCAGTATATGCCTACTACTCCCTCGTGAACGCTAATTGGTTTATGAGTAGATCGCAATATAAAACGATAAATAAAATCAATCTCTGCAATCTCTGTTTACCTTTCTGTATTTATTAACTATTTGTAATTGATTTCGGTTTACTGTATATAG
>JABXWE010020242.1:0-13089 GCA_014611495.1 Limonius californicus | reverse complement strand
TGAATGATAATCACGAATAATAGAAATATTTAACTTCACCTAGAAACGTTTAAAATAATAACACTAAACCAATTATTGAAAATCTCTAACCTCTAATATCTAACCTTAGGTAATATAAGATAGAAAGCCATATTTACAAAATTAAAAATACACCGATAGATACTACTCTACCAGTTACTTATATATATAGTCTAAGGCAGTGGTTTCCAAACTATTTTTAACGCAACTCCCTTATAGCCAAACTTTTCTCGTGATTCCCCTATTGTAGTACTCAACATCATTCTGAATCAGCGCCTAAACGGTCAACTGACGCCATCTGATACCAAGTAGTTAAATTTATTTTTTGTCCTCCTTGTTTGAGGTCATTTCCACCATATTCGGGACGGTGGTACATGGCACTAAAATAATCTGGAAAATCAATTTTGCTTCATATAAGCAGCGGGCCACTATGAGATTAGTCAGCATTTCAAAATGTTGTGCTGTACGGCTGACTGTGTGTTGAGTGCAATAAATATATAACAAATATTTAACGTCAAGTACGATCTATACTCGTTTTGTTGAAGATGGATAAATTTTTACAACGTAAGATCTTTCGCGTGTGGTAGTGGCAAGAATATAAAGAAATATAGATTATACAGCGATGAATTCTCAAATATGGTTATGCCGTTATTTCCCAGTAACCCCAGTGCGTACTTTGTCGATAAGTGTCGTCAAAAGAAAATAAGAAAATCATGAAAGCTATTTCGACATTGGAATACCGAACATCTCGACAAAAAAGAAAAGCCTGTGGAATTATTTGAATGAAAGTTAAACTTCCTCTACAAGGAACAAGCCACTTTTACATCTCAGCAACCACTGCTAATGAAAGAACACTACTTGTAAAAACCAGCAGCTGTTGAAATGGTGCAAATAATGACTGGCTAAAAATAGGCTGAAATTAATACCCCTCTCTAATAATACTAGCCAAAGAAAAATAATTGAAAATATTAAGAAGTGGACTTACTTCTCATTACAGATGGACGAATCCATGGATATTTCTAACTGTTCCCAACTTATAGCATCTGTAAAATACAATACTGGACAGGGTATTACAGAAGATATTTTATTTGGTACTCCATTAGAGGTCAATACTACTAGAAATTGTTTATTCGGCACTTTCATGGAAAGTAGGTACTAACAAGTACGACATTGACTGTACAAAATGCATTACTATACGGACCGATGGCGCCAAAGCTATGACAGGACATCGATCTGGTCTTATTGTCAGATAAAAGAGATAACGCCAAATGCTACATGTTATACTGTTTTTAAATCCAGAAGCTCATGAATCAAAATCTTTACCTGCTGAAATGGATTGTGTTTTAAAAATGTCATTAAAGTGGTAAATTCCATCAAGGAAAAAACATTGCACGCACACTCGTATTTTATGAAACATTTGCATACGCAAATCTTCTTGGTCACACGCAATTAGGATGGTTTTCGAGGGATAACGTCTTGAAAAGTGTTTTTCAGTTAAAATCGGAACATTTGATGTACCTGCAAGATGAGAAACCGGAATATGAGAACACAATTTTCAATTTTCTTTGGCTTCTTAGGTTAGCTTTCCTTGCTGATATTTTCGACCACTTAAACTTTCTGGATAGCAGTTTACAAGGGCGCGATATTAACATAATAACAGCCACGTACAAAATTAACGGATTTATAACGAAACTTGATTTCTGATCGACTTCAATGAGAAAAAGAAGATTGATTCATTCCAGTGCGTTCAAGAACTCATGGAAGACTTAGTTAAGGATGATATGATAATATGATAAATTCTGAGCAAGTGTTTGCAGACATTCAAGTTAGTTTTCACAATTTAAAACAACAGCTTATTGATTATTTCCCCAAATAAATTCAAAACAATTATGACAATCACGGATGGATACTGAATCCGTTTTTCGACAATCAACAAGCTGAAATTTCAATAAACATAAAAGAAAAACTTACTGAAATATCATGTTCAAACTAGATTTCTTTTCCCAGAGCGTAGATCAATTTTTGACCGAAGGAGCGCAAAAATACCCCGAGCTTGCGGACGAAGCTATAAAGTGTTTGGTGCCGTTTGCTGCATCATATTTGTGCGAATGAAGTTTCTCCTCTATGACTGCCATTAAAACAACAGTAACAAATCGCCTCGAACTTGAAAATGATATTGTGTGTATCGAATACAGACACCAGATTTGAAAATCAGGCACATACAAAACATTAAGGTTTTTACTTAAGAACTTGTTTTTATTTTTACATTTATTTATGTTTAGGTTTTTGCATTCACTGAAAATTTTAATATTTTACGTTTGATTTATTTTTGTTTACTTTGTGAAGGGCAGAAATAAATGTGTTAAAAAGATATTATGTTTTATTTTGGAAATCCTCCCGTGACCCCCATAATCCTACCGACCCACACTTTGGAAACCACTATTTTAAGGGATATCAGCTTGTAGTGCAACACTGTTTTGTATTGTCATTATTGTTGTAAAACTTCTCTCCAATGTTTTTGATCGCATTTTGTTAGAAGTTTTTCTTAACTTTTCTACGTTTGCTATGGCTGCATCTTTATTATTTATAACTTCTTATTCTACGTTCCTGTTCTATTTCATTTACTTAATAATTAACATTTATCAAGTACAATTACATTTACATTCATTCACGGTCCGTTCTTCTTAGACTACTTTATTTCTTACGAGACGTAGCGATCTTCTCTCCTCCGGTCCGTTAACCGAACATCAAATACTTGAAAATCTAGATTAAAATAAACATATCTTGAATAAAGTAAACGTTTCATTTGTGTAGAATCGAAAATAGTGGGAAGAAGACTTGAGAAATCATTTTGTATGTATGTGATTTATTATGGAACAGTCAACAGAAGGACTTTACATAATTAACTTTAAATAAAATAAAGCATTAGCTTGAAATACATCAATTCTAAGTAAATTAAATAGCATCTACAATCTGATATGCATGAAGTTCGTATATGTTTTAGGTAAAACTCGTTAACATTACTTCATTACATACATTGCTAATACAAGCTGCCAACTCTGGCTCCAAAATGGCCTCCACAACTGGCAAACTAGTCTACAACCAAAGCCACTGTTAAGTATTTATTACAGAATGCAAATTATTTACTCGTAATAAGTCAAAACGTCAAATCATTACAAAGAAAAATTTTGATTACTAATAAGTAACTTTCCCAATTACTAAAACATAGATACTATTACACACAACCAGAGTTGTCATTGGTACAAAGTTATATTTTACATTGTAACGGGCTTAAGTCTAAAGAAGGAGAAGAAAACAAAAGAAGTGACATGAAGCGGTTGGGATGTTTATAATTCTAATAAACGATTAGGGTTTTGAGAGTCTTTAAAAATTAATCATAAACTTTACTTATGTATTATGTATGTACGTACATTGAATAAGTCATCTGTTAAATTGACAACCCACCTAACCTTACCCAAAGTTAAGTAATTATAAACTACTACATTACATATACATACATAGTTCAAGGTTGTAATAATTATTTAAGGATGCTTGAAATGCTTATTTACCTTAAAACGGCTAATTTATAGGCAGACGCTGTTTTACGTTTTACGTTTTCTTTAATTTTGCTCTTAAAAGCCTAAATTTTGGGAATATAAACAGCCAATACTTATATTGGTTCCTTTCTGAGTAATTTATCATAGAAACTCCTTTTACTTTAACTTTAAAACGCATTAAATACACTTTGACACCAAGTACCACAAACGTTTAGGCTCCAAAATGATTGAAATTTGTTGAATGGGACGTTTATTTTAAGGTTAGTCTAACCTAAGCCATCTATGAACTTTAGACAAATAAAATTTTTTAATAAACAAAAAATGAGTAACATTACCTTTTGAATTGAACTACGTATAGGAAACCATAGGTTCTATTACAATCGCTAAAAATTCTTATCATTAGTTAGAATTAACACTATTAACCTAACACATTTTGCAATGAGAATCCGCTTGTCTTCAAAGTGGGACTGTCCTAAATTTTAGACTGTTCGCTTTAGATTTATACCGTAAAGTTTGGGAACTTTTAAGATAAGCAGACTTAAGTGTTAGGGTACAAACCTATGCGAAATGGTATAATCAACGAATAGGAATTATTGAAAAACATTAATAAAAGAAGAAACTAAACAAAAATTAGCAACTTCAAGTTTAAGCTATACCTATACTTAGCTAGTAGTGGATTTTTATTCACAAATATTTTCAGTTGAATAGCAATTGAAAAAAAAACAGTTACACTCACTAGAAATTAAGGTTAATTAGGAGAACAACAGTTTGTTTGTTTTTTTTAATTTAATCGCCACTTTTATATGTAGATTGTACAGCTTATACTTTTGCAGGTATTTAGTAAACTGTCACGAAAGTTTTCTTCGTAAATTAGTATCCCTGCTTTTACCAATGTAGTCAATATATCAACAAATACCTAAACATGTGTAATGTTTACATACTACTATTTTCAACAAAATCCTATTGAACTTTAGATCGTTACACTATAAAATATTTTAGGGCTTTACACAGGCGTTTTATTTATTTTATATGTAACAGTCTAAACCTCTTTTGTGTGCTCTCATATTCACTTAAATATATTGTGCTCTAGTGTGCACTTGGCAATTAAGTAAATTTTACACGACTACTTGGTTTACTCCTCATTGCAGATGATTAGTACGGATGTTTGTAATCTTCATGTAGAGAAAAGTGTATGTTCCATTTTCAAAGCAAATTGCTGTGTATTTGCAAATTCTCTCTAATTTCAATGCTACCGGTAAATTATTGTTGCGGTTTTTTATCCATTGTATCTTCTTTTATTTTCCCAGGTAATAAAAACAGCGCCTTTAAAACAATAGAAGCAATTTTGTCTTACACAGTTGTCACAGGAGCAAATGCGACTAATTACTATTATATTGTCACTGGGAAATAGGTTGTTTTTAAAAGTAGGTGTGCATAAATGTTTTTATTTATGTGCTTTTCAGTCGAATAACAGCACATGGAAATTATTTAGTCAAAACTCAAGATGATGTTGTATTAGATGCACGATTTAAACCCTGACTGTACAGTGTACACAGATAAGTTTGTTCATTTTTCTATCTTAAATTAACCTAATGATTTTCATTTTGTATTTAAAAAAATTTGTGATGTCATCTCGTGAATCATGTTGTTAGGTATTTTATCATAATGTTCTGTGAAAAGCTTACAATATAAGCTTACAATATAAGCTTTTCAGTGTCAAAAGAAAATTACAAGTATTTTTCTATCGTTAGCCTAAAATTCATTGGATGTCCTGAAAACCCATATATTTTATATATATTTATATATAAAAATGTTATGCAAATTAATAGTGAACTATTAAGTGTATAGCAAATAAATATCTATTCTCCTGAATAAACAACTGGCAACGGCGAACTAAACTCTCTTGCACGAGTAATAAGTTCATATTATTTCTAATGTGAGTTTTAGCATCTCGAATCCTCTGCAAAAATTGATGACGATCATTTATTTCCACGGCATAAACAAGTTGCTTGAAGTGACCCCATAAATCAAAATCGCAATGATTTCAGTCGGGTAATCTAGGTAGCCATGGTATAGGACCTCCGTTACCAATCCATTTATGTGGAAAATGAGTATGCAGCCATTCGGTCACTTGTCTTCCTTGATGAGGCGGAGCCCCGTCAAACTGATACTAAGTACATATCTTGCATCAGGTGGAGTGGAACGTCTACCAGAAGATCAAAAAATGTGGTGCTCAAAAAGTTATGGTATCTCTCTGCATTTAAAAGTTCCATGAAATACATTTACAACTAGGGTTCCGGTAAACAAACCACCCCAAACATTTACACTAAATCTCTACTGGAAATTACGCGTTCTGGTCGCATGTGGATTATCCAGAGACCTAATATGGTCATTGTGGAAATTATTAATACCGTCTCTTGAGAAATGGGATTCATCTGACTATAAAATTTTTTAAATGAAGTTGTTGTAAAATTCAGTGGCAAAAATTTAATCGCTGTTGAGCATCTCCATGATGCAAAGCTTGTACACTTTGTGGATGATAAGGGTGCAGCCTCTCGCGATGTAGTGCTTGCCACACAGAACTTTATGATAGCCTTAAATGTCGTGCTATGCGTCTAGATGTTCAAATACAGCATTCATAACGTTTTCAAAATCTTAAATATTTACATCATGCTGGCGAATGGGCGTAGGAGCAACTGCAGTACCAGTTATGCGAAGTCTTCTAAAGGCTGGACTGAATATGGAATGTGCCGGTTGACGTCTATTAGCAAATTTGTCTCGATATTCTCTCGATGCGATACGAGTGTTTCCATTACAAAATCCATAAATAAAAACAATGTCGACATATTTTTCGTTAGAAAATAGATGATTCATTGTACAACTGCACAAGTACAACTTTTAACAAACCGTGACAGAAACTTTAGACATAAACAAACTATTTTTGACAGCTGATAATATTTTACTAACTTTTGTTATGCTAAATCATGGCTACTACGTTTTTTCAATTTAATGTGGTGTTCGGAGAGATAATTATATTAAAAACTCTATAACTTCTTAACAAAGAAAGATAGAACCTACATTCATAAGAACATTTCTTCATGAAATTACATCTAGTTTTCATTGTCGAAGTTTGTAAAGAAGCTAATGGATCACCCTGTATACCCTCAGTAGAATTATCACAATATCCAGTACCTGGAACGTGTCTCACCAAGACCAGTAGCTACAAGTTTATTTTATAGCAACCTGTTACACATGTTATTAGGGAATTATTGTTTATAATTTATATCATACATTGTAGTATACTGATCAGAAAAAGTAAATTACATCTGAGAAGTGCGCTCAATGTATTACACTGAGGCACTTTCTTCGGGGTTTCAAGAAACTATTGTATTGCAATATATTTCCATTAATATCAGCGGGAGTTGATTTTCATGGTGACACATGCCATTTGGTGGACTACCACTAATTTCAGCCGGCCTCGGTGGTCTAGTGGTTAGCACATTTGCCTTTAGATCCAAGGGACGCAGGGTCGAACCTGGCCGAGGTCGGTGAGGTGTTTCTAGCGGGGAAAAATCTGAAAGTGCGCCATCTGGCGGATAAGAAATAAAGCCGTAGGTCGCGTGCCAATACGATGTGTGAAACTACTGGAGTTGGAATTACCCCAGATAGGCAAAATTCTTAGTTAGGGTGTACAATGGGCCATATGGCCTAAGTGCATAGAGATGCATGGAAAACCGCGTCCTAGATCTCGCTCTTTCAAAGCAAGCAAGCAACAACAATGTGTTGTAGTGTTTATGTTGCACAGTGATAAGTTCGTTCGTTACGAGTGTGAATCCTGGATCCTACAAATATTTCTAATATTTATTTATGATTTTCAACCCTGTTCTTCTATGAAATAGTAAATAGTAAGAACATTTATCTATACAGATCCTTTTAATTTTAATACTTCAAATAACGAAATAAGTAAATCAATACCGATTTCATTATTATATCACAACTAAATATTTATATAATAATAAATAGATCTTAACAGCACAAACTATGACTACTCCAGTTAAGGCACTAGTAATAGTGAAGATAATTAAGAGAAATGAAAGAACTGAATATTCAAGAACATATAGTAATTGTTCGAATAACCCCCAGTTGTGTACTACACAGACAAATTACGTCAGGCATATTGCGTTGATAGACGCTCAAAGAAATGGTAGCATAGACTTTTTTTGGTCTTCTGGATGTAGTTTTTATTAACAGCTATGTGTAATCTGCAATAAATGTCCCTCCTTAATATTTAACAATAAAATAGATGTAAAAATTAAATAAATAAGAAAATCATTGTCCCTGTGAGAATTGGAACCCGAGGTATTTCGTTGTATCCACATAACACTAGAAATTGTCATTGTTGTACTATTATTACTGCAATTGTTAAAATGGCATGCTTTAAATGAATTCCTATTTCTTCGTAATTAAGGTAACAATTATTTAGTTTTTATCTAAAATACATCATTAATGGCTACTCACAGTACATTTGGGGGTATAAAATCAGGTTAAATACACATTTCTATTGATACCGAACCGAACTATTCATAACGGATAGTAAATAAATAAGTTATTAACGGGATTTTAAAGTAACTTAACAATTCAAAATTTAATATAACGTCTTACATCGACGAACCATTATATTCCGTCCTGTCCCGCTCGAGGCTCAGAAAGATCTATCCGAATGCTGAAAAGCGCACTGCAGCCGATGTAAAGGTAATACGCTTAGTATACACCCAAATAAATTTGTTCGCGAGTCTTGGCATTGTTCTTATTTTTGAGAACGTTACCTAAATCTAGACAGTAGGATCGTCTGCATTATATTCTTAAAGGATAGTAGTTTGTAAGAAGATAAAAAAATTCATTAAATTAAGTCCATTAAGTCCATATTATCTGCTACATTACACTTTGCTAACCCCCTAAGATTTCCCACATATCAACCCTCTTTGATTTGAAGTTTTTATTTGCTATTGTGGTAATTCACACCACACGAGAAAAATTGTGTGAGCAATACTCAGTTTAACAGCGTTGACACCAAGGCTGTTCAGTAACCGTAACAAACTCGACGTACAACGCAGTGTAATTTTAATCGGATGGAAAATATCATTTCCTCTTAGGATTAAAAAAGTAACAATTTATACTTTTTTTATCGTATTGTTTACGTTTTAATGTAGAGCAAAATGTTTCTGGATGTCAACTACATCTTGATATACTATCTTGTAGTTTTTCTTAATCTTTTTAACAAAATTCAAACTTTATACAATTTAATGGTCACACTATCATTAAAATTAATAGTAACTAGCAATTCTGCAGAGTAATTATCCATATACTTTCGCTTTACGGAGATATACAAATACTAATATGTAAGTACAGCTTCCGATCTTTCGATCTCTGAAAGATCGAAAGACTAATGAATACATAAGATCGAAAACAAGGGTCACAGACGTCGTAGAACGAATGGGCCGACTGGAAATGGGCTGGACACAATGAGACACTATCAGATAAGAGATGGAACCATGTCATTAACAAATGGAGACCATGGATTGGAAAAAGAGGAAGGGGAAGGCCCCAAAAACGATGGGTCGATGATATCAAGAAAGTGGCAGGCCTAGGATGGATGCAAACAGCGAGAAATAGAATTCAGTGGAGAGGCATGGAAGAGGCTTACGTCCAATATTGGAATACCTAAGGCTAGATAAAGAAGTACAGCATTTCTTTGTCATGGGCTACCGATACTACCAAACAATACCATAATTCCCATAAAAATCTTGAAAACTAACATTAACAGACACGGTAGATTTCTGAATGTTATTCCCAATTTATTAAACAAATATACTTTTGCTATCGTTTTTATGAAACACGTTTCATGTCATGAAACTTTCAAAAAGGTCGTATATTTGAATATTCTAATAAATAAAAATTCTTTTTCATTTCTGTTGTTTATTTGCAGAATTCTTTGTTAAATAGCATTAAAGTGCTTCATACGTTCATTGTAAAAAATTTTATAATTAGATATATTGCGTTGTACACGGCATTGAAATGATAGCATCTACCAACGTACATTATTATTATTTTACAATATCATAAAGCACGAGATATAATAGTTTCGTCTCGGTTTTATAGAAAAAGCTGGAAATAATACACATACCGTTTTCATATTATCAGACCTCTGAATTCTGCTGTTAGTGTATTGCATAGAAGTACTACTTCATTACTTAATAAGCTAGCGAAGGATGCTAATAAATATTTTATAAATAGAATACCATTAAGAAATTGCTTTAAGGGGAACGTTAAGCGACCGAGCAACTAAACATTAAATGTAACTTTTTACATCGACAAATCATTATATTCGTTTCCTTGTCCGCCACAAGAATTAGGGCCGCCTATTTGAACGTTGAAAATGCAGCCAATGTAAAAGACAATAAGTATAATATACGATAAAACAAATTGCTAACAGAGTATTGGCATTGTTCTGTTTGTACGAAAATAGGATAAATCATGAAATTGGGGTTGCGCACATTTTTTTCTCAAAGGATGGTAGTTTGTATTAAGGTAAAAAATTCAGTAAATTAATTCCAAACGTGTTGTAAAAGTAGCCTGATTGTACCGTATTTTTGCACTTTCTTTGGAAATTTTTTATCACATGTTCTTATAATTTTTTCACCTTATTTCAATCGTGATATGTTGTCTCCTAGTTTAAGAAGAACGGAAATTATAAAGTCTCCTACTAACGCAACTGCGGCGATAATAGAAAGCGATAATTTTAGCTTATTTTGAGTCAAACTAATAACCCCTTAATATCAGCAATTTGCTGTTTTATAAAATTTATATTTATTAATATTTAATTTCACAATGAATTGTTTTATATATATATATATATTTTTTTTAATCTAATGTTTCTCTTTCCTTGCATATCGACACATGTACCACATCTTCTCAAGAAGGAACTGCGCGCTCTTTCAAAAATGCCTGGTCTTGTTCAAATTGTTTGGTAGTGTTCAAATTGTTCGGTAGTCTTGTTACATTCGCTGTCGCAACACGGCAAGATTGTTTACAAATGTTACGTACACATTTTTTAGGTAGTACCAAACACAAAAGTCTAAAGCAGTTAACTCGGAAACAAGTGTTTTTTTTTATATTCAACAATAATAACGCAGAAACTCGCGCATAGCTCACAAATGTTTGTTTAAGGACTTATTTTGATTAAGACTATATGTCTCTGCAATATCTAATATTTTTTCAACGCCTTGTATCATAATAACATTTAGATAGAAAGCAATTAACTAATAGAAATATAATTACTCAAATCATTTCAAATTATATACACATGCTTACACAATTTTTTTAAACGATCTTTTAAATATATTGTTTCCAAAAATTGGAGCATCTACCAACTGATTGAATACAGGGTGAATCTTAAATGGCGGAAACTGTTTACATTACGCGATTCTGCATCAGAAACGGAGCAAAAAATTCTACAAGCGTTTTCCTCCTCGTTTAGGCGATCAGGCAAAATATGTGATTCCAGAACCTATAGTTTGAGCAAATAAAAATTGATAATCAGAGATGGCACTGAGCTAAAAATCAGCACATTAGACACCTAGGCTGAAAGTCTGGGGTAAATTTTCAGCAGTAGAACATTTTAAATTAATTATTCTGTCTAGTAAAACTTCCGTAGAGTAGAAGTGTTTCCAGATTTCGTCGTTTGGAGCCAACGTTACGTTGTAGGTCCTCTATTTCTGTGGCACATTAACCGCGCAATGCAAGTGTAGGCGAGAAGATCGCTCTAATAAAGGCTGGATGGCTAAATACATCCCGAGCTGTAGTGCTATTAATTGCGACAGTCAATGTGCCAATGAAACCGGCGTTTTCATTTTGTTTGGTACAGTTTGATAATAGTTTATTTTCTGATTTCATTGATATACATATATAAAAGTATAAGTTTCGCGAATCAAACTTTCTTGTTGAAAACTAATTGCAAATGGGGTAATGCATTAATTTGATTTCCATTCCTTTGTCCTTTTTACTGACGAAAGAATGATCATTGAACTCAGAAGAACAACTTAATCATAATATACTAAAGAATACATAAAACCCCATTTAGAAACAAAAAGTTGCGTATTACTAAAATCTAGTTGCCCTTGATAATGTTACAACTATGCCAAATCGTAGTATTTAATGAGCCATTTCAGTTGACATGTAGATCATCGCTATGCGATTAAAATGGTACGGCCCAGGGCGGATTTCGTCATCGTTATCATAGTTTTATCAAGGATAGCCAATATTAGTCCCCTAGTCCGAGGATCTTATTAATACAAGTATATTGAAATACAATTCACATTTAGCAGAGGAAGAGTAATAAGTCTTGTAGAATCTAAACATGAGAAACCGGGCGATGATAAAGAATTGGGATTTTGATTACCTAATTCCGATTAGTACCTTTTTAACATTCCAACGCTTAGCCCTGTTTCACAAAATATTTGAAATTAATATTTAATTAAAAATCAAACGTCACATATTACTGATAATACGTAAATATTTAAGGTGTTTGTCATCGCGGATCGCTCTTTTAGCTTAATAAAAACGTACTTCCTTCGTCTTATTATATTGAGCTAGAATGTACAATAAATCATTAAAAATTGTAATTACTTTCTGCAAAAAAACTTCTATCCTCGTACAAATCTGCAGCATAAATGTGCAAAATTTCAAAGCAGCAAAATATCATCAACAGTGTTGAGAATTTCCACATCAATATACTATAATCCACGTTAGAAAGGCCACACTGTATGCATGGTATGGAGCAAATTCAGTATACTGCAATATAACATTTGTTCTGAAAAAGCTATTTACTTCGAAAACCAAATTCTATGCATATATGTTTTGTTAAAAAAATTATGCAACCCATCACTGATTCATTATCATCATCATCATCATCAGCTATGTCATCCATTGTCGGATGTGAGCCTCTCCTAACATTTTCTATTCCTGCCTGCCTGTTGCTCTTTTCATCCAGTCATGTCCCACATACTTCTTAATGTCGTCCGTCCACCATGTTTGTGGTGGCCCGATACTTCTTTTATGACCTCTTGGTCTCCACTCTATTATACGGCGAGTCCAGCGGTTATCCTGAAAATAATTGATTACACAGATACATTAAAGGATTTTAAAAAGCTCTTTTATGAATTTCTAGAGACCCAAAACAAAATGATTTTACAAAAGCAATAATTTCCCATGCTGTTACTTACTTAATAACTATTCGCAGTGCCTCTTTTCTTAGGAATTCTCATTAGTAAATTTTCTCCGGAGTAGAAGTATTTACACTTCCCCAGGTTCGGAGCCCACGTTAAGCTGTAGGTCCTCTATGTCTATGGCACTTTAAACGCGCAACACAGGCATAGGAGAGAAGGTCGCTGCGTCTCGTAAGAGATAAAGCACTCGAAAAAGATGCTTCCTTTAGTTAATTTTAATAATATATTTA
>JABXWE010020241.1:0-20486 GCA_014611495.1 Limonius californicus | reverse complement strand
AATAAATAATTCATTAAGTTTAACACGTTATTATTGATTAACTTGACAACATTTTTTCATTTAAATTTTTATACAGAAGGTTGATCGATTGACTTTGAATATTGAATTCAATATCAACGCAGTAAAGTCCATGGCTTACTGGTATTCTTCGCGGTTCTAAATCTGTAAATGAATGATTTCTAATAAAATTAGGAATTTTATGACAAATGCATAGCTTCATTCATAATTCCGGATAATGTTTACTCAAAAATAGACCTTGAAATAATTCTACATCCGGTATAGTGCCCTTGTTCGCTAGTATGGAATTTTTATATTCATTAAACAGAATCTATTACTTTTTTTTGGTATGGCATTAAGTGATATATTTAAGAATTTAATTGAATATTTGACTATTATTTAAATTCCACTTGAGGCTGCTTTTTAAACTGGAAATATGTCATCGATGTTCGAACATCTATTTATTTGCGTTAACTGTATATAAATAACGTTTATCGAATTATAGCTGTCAACGTTTGTCTATCCAACTATTTTTTGATATATGTTGTATAATTTTGTTACTTTCAATTTATAGTTTCTTATATAATATTAGGTTACGGATGTATGTTGACGAGTAATTTTTTGAATGACTTACCCCTTCGGCCTCTGACGAACTCTTTCGCATCCCGCATAAGTGCGCTAAATCCGAGATTTGAAAATATCATATCTTTGAGAATAAGTAAACATTTAACGAAAAAATAAAAAATCTAATATTTTATAACAACCAGAAAATAGCAAACCATACCATAAAAGGGAATTTTACACCGAAAATTAAATGTAAGTTTTTACGTCGATCAACCGTTATATTTTTCCCTCTGCTGGAATGCTGGAAAGCGAACTGCAGCCAAGGTAAAAGACAATACGTATAATATACAACAAAATAAATTGGGATAGAGCCTTGGCATTGCTCTAATTGTAAAAAAGTAGATATATTTTGACATTAAATTAAATCCACATGTGTAGTAAATGTATATTGATTTTACTTTATTTTTGCTCTACTTTTACCAATTTTTTATATTGGATCCTATGATTTTTTTTGATAATTATTTCATCTTATTTCATTATTAAGTATGTCGTCTATTGGTTAAATAATAATAAGAGAGATCTGAGATTTTCATTTCGAAAATGCCCTAAAAAATTACATTGCAAACTTGATAAATAATTATATAAAACATATAAAAATATTTATTAGTTCGGGCCTTTCAAACAATAACTTTTTACCGAGAAGTAAGCGAAATATAATAATAAAATCACGAGATTCAGCGACTGTTACTGAAAAATAAATATTAAATTACAAAACGTAAAAATGATTTTTTTCATCAAAATTCTTAGTAAGTACACTGTTTTAAATAAATGTGATACATCTTAATCCTATTATGGAGAATTGAAGACTATTCGTTGAAACCACATGCAGATCAGTTTTTTCTTAGGTTTTAGGAAACTATTGCAGTTTATGTACGTAAACAAACGGAATAAAATATCGTGGATGTAAATTCTAAATAACAATTATTTATTGCTTTCATGCATTTTCCCCGAAACAAATCAGCTGGTTGCAAGTGTAAACGCAGAACGCAAACAAATAACAAATACGTGTTGTTAGGCTTCACACCGTATGTATGGTTACGTAACCAATTAATTAGTTTTATTTTGCGTTTTTAGTGACACACTTCTGGATTTATTTTCTGCAGGGTAGCAGTTTCTGTGATGTAACATTACACATATCTACAGCGTTGAGTAAATCTTGAATACAATTAAATTTTTTAAAATTTTTAATTCCTACTTCACAATAAATTGAGCAAAATATTTATTATCGATTTCCGTAAACTTCATTGAGTCATTCCGATAAAATACAAGAGAAGTACTTTGATAATTGAAGTGAGCCTTTTACAGAAAGGTCTCTTCTGCGAAATCGATCAGGTGCACGAGTCATGTAAGATTTCTAGATAATTGTGTTAAGACTTTGATAGTAGCTTCCGAACATTATCGTACGAGATGTGTCATATTTTAAAAATTTGAAATAAGTGTTATCTGATATGGGAAATTACAACGGGAGATTTCTATTTCCTTTTCGATGTACACATACACTTCGAATACTATTGTATGGGTTAAATGATACGATTTGTAAATATCGCGTAGCAGGGTAAGCTATAATTAATTATCCGTTTTTTCAGCAAATTATCGTAAAATACGTGAAAGTTTTTTCTGGTCAAATTCTACAGAGTACAGTAGAAGCATAAAGAATGTGAACGTTGTAGTATTAAAGCTACGTTCTCTATTATTTTGAAGGTATCACAAAGCAGTATCACCATCATCGTAAGCGTGATCCTCGTTAGTACCGCTTATGCAGTATCGAGGTGGTGTGATGTAAGGCTAAGCTCCATAGTTTGTATTAAACACAACAGGGCCCGACTCTGCGTCTTACCCTGTTGATGCGTAATCGTGCTTGGTGTAAGGCGTGTGTATGCGTGTAGAGCCCTCTTACTTTTCTAATACGACCATAAAGCGAGGAGTGTCATTAATTTGATCCCCAATAGCAAATTGAGACCAGGGTCCAGTACCCAACACCCAGGAATCAGAAAAGTTTTCTGATCTCAAAAGTGATTTTGACTGTTACATCCAAAGCCTGACTCTCTTACCACCTAGGCATCCCAGCCCTTTCACGAAGCTGTTTATTAAATGAAAATAATGCTGCTGACTAAACATGATGTTTGCCAATTTTGCATTGTGCACCGGTACTCTTTTCTGCTACGTGCTTCTCCTCATCACTAAGGTAGGCGGACGAGGGAACTATGGTTTGATGTTGAATCGAAAGACAATTTGCAGATAAAATTTAGGCGATTAGGATATTTTTTTTCTAGCGCGGGGCTTACACCGAAATTAAGGGCCGATCGGCTTTAAAAAAATATATAATTGAAAAACAAAGGTATTATGCTTAAATCTTGGATAACTATACTTCAAAACTATTTCTCTACATAGTCACTATTCGAATTTAAACACTTAATGTATCGTGCTACAGGTATACCTTTGTGATAGAAGGTTGCGACCTGTAACGAAATCAATTTTGTACCAGTTGAGAAAACGCTAAAGGGTTCTTAAAAGAAATTTATGTTGGAGGAAGATGTGATAGTCACTCAGCGCTAAGCCGAGACTGCACGATGGTAATTAAAAATTTGTCATTGGAATTGCCCAATAAGCTGCATAGTGTAGTAACGTGCGGTCGGGCGTTATCGTGTAAAATCACGACTGCATAGATCGGTAATTTTCGTCTTGAATCGCCCTTCTCAACTTCCCTAAGGCATGAGTCTGCAGTAATTATTGTACGTTGACGGAAATCAACGAACAATTCGCTTTTTCTGTCCTAAAATACAGTAGTCATAAGCTTCTTGTTCTCGTACTTTTGCTTGAACTTTTGGCTTTGGGGAACTCGCATGCTTACTCTGCATTGATTGCTGTTTGGTTTCAACATTTGTATACGAAATCCAACTCTCGTCGTCAGTCATAATGTGATTCAAGTACTCGTCATTATCAATTTTTGTACGAGGCAGAGGCCATTCGCTAGGTTTTTGAACACCCGTCAACATCTTTGACACCTACCTCGCACAAAGTTTGTAGTGTTGCAGCCTGTTCGTCACAATTTCACAATGTACCTTACGTGAAGTTTGAGGATTATTAGCGGCTATTTCAGAAATCTTCACAAATTGTCTTGTTCACTTATTCCACAAAATCATTATAAGATCTCCCACTTTGTTCCTCATCGTGCACGTTTGTTCGGCGACCTCTGAAATTCTTACACCGTTGTCGGACCTGTCTTTTCGGCAGGGTTTTCTTACTTCACATTTGGTGGAATTTAATCCTATTCATTTTAGGGCTGTATTATACCAGTGAATACAATGACAGAATCACGGTGAAAGGACGTTTGGCTAGCTCATCAACCAACCCCTAACAATGCACGAAATTGAGTAAGCCCATCGGCGGGAATATCTAAACGGCTCTTAGTTTTCGGCCTCTTAACGTTGTATACCAAATCTTCTGTTTATCTGGCACCTCATTTTTAATATAAGTGTTTAAAATTTAAATTTCAAAAATCTGGCAGCACCTGGCAAAAAACGATACACGTAAAGGTCTCGCTTAATAGTATTTTTGCTACAAACTGTTCAATATCAATAGTTTTGTAATATATCGATAAACTCTAGGCGACCTTGTACCTTGTTGAATCCCAAACTGATAATTGTGATAATGCCTACAATAAAGATAAATGAAATTGCATAGATAATGGATGCGAGTTACCGTCTAAAACCAGTAACAAGTTTCGAATATAGATATAAATGTTTGCTTTATGATAACGTTAATAATGTAAACAAAACTTTTATCTAAATTACTCAGTTCACATTTTAGAGATTTTGTTTGCCTGCGTTGATTCAGCTGAAGCACCTTTATGAAATCATTGTTTAAATCATGTGCTTTCAATTGTAATTGAAAAAAAAATGTAATTTCAAATTTACAAGTTGTCGTTTAAACAAGCATAAATCAAAAGACACTTAGTAGAAATGCAAGAAGCAATGGTTCTATAAGCACAACTATAAATATAGTAGAAAAAAAAGTATTATTATCGAATTATGCCAGTCCTGTAGAGGTAGTACGAAAGTATGTGTTTATAAATAAAGAATAAAAAGTGGATTGTGAAGTGGAAGACGCAAATATTCATTGGCCTACTCAATCTCCAGGCATAAATCGAAATGGTTCTACAGTTTGTAGTTATCTCGTACACTTTCAAATGCAGTTAATATTTATTGTACATAACCCTGTTTAATAGTATAAAAAGTGTTCCTTATTTTGTGTTGTTGTTTACCTTGACACTGTTGGCGTGATTGATATTACTAATAACTAGTTAGCAAATAAATCTTTAATGTACGTTTGAAAATATAAAAATAAACCAAACGCCTTCCGTAGAATATTCCATTCTTTAAGTCTAATTAAAACGGTATATTTGTTTCAACATATATTGAGACCATTAATTACACATTCTGAAAAGATTCCGCGAATCTTTTGAAAATACCATTTTAAAAATATTTACTTTAGTAGCATACTTAGCTTGCGGGTTTATTAGATACATCAGCAAATTTATTCACTTTTATTATATATGTTCCGGACGTTGGGTCTCCGCAGTTACCACAGGTACCCGTTAACGGTAAAAAAGTGTACCCCAGTGCGGTTAAAGTAGATCGAAGCTGTCTTATGCGAATAAATAATAAGGAAATAAGTACCTAAATTTAGTGTTCAATAAACAGGCGTTACATTTGGAATCTAAAATTAACCGTTTTATGTTTATTTGAAGTTCCTAAGGCAATTAAATTAAATAATAACTGTATTGTTTGTAATAATGTATACAGAGTGTCCACGACGTGCGGTCACTACTTCGTGTACGTAATGGTTAAAAATTCTAATAAAGTTATACCCTAAAGTAAACCGTTTTCAAAATACAGAGTGTTAAATTATTATTTATTAAATAATTAGAATTTCAGATAAACCAATATTTATTTTGATTTTAGTTATATTCACTATAAAGATTGTTTAAAATAGCCACCGCCCTCGAGACACATTCTGGCTCTTCTCAAGAGAGATCTGGTTGCCCTGCGTAACATATTGTTATTCCGAATTAGTTTTGCTGCTTCAAAAATGCGTCTCCTAAGAAATTCAACAGCCTCTGATGGTGTTTGGTATACTATATATTTCGTATGACCCCACAAATAATAATCTAAATAAGTTAAGTCCGAAGATCTAGGGGGCTGGAGGGGCTGTTCTCCTCCATTAGTTACACGTCCTTCAAACCGTTGATTCAAAAATGGTCTTACACGCAACGCAAAGTGCGCAGGGGCACCATCGTACTGGTACCGCATACCATGTCTGATCGCCAGAGTGACGTCATCTAACAATCCTTCCAAATGATTTTCTAGAAAATTTAAATATCTGTCGGCTGTTAAATGGTTCTCAAAAACGAATGTTATCAATAATTCCACATTAGATATTCACTGAAAACCTACGTATATAATTTGACACCGTGATTTCGGGTGGATCTTCCAAATCCCAAGAGTGACTGTTCTTTCTGTTCATTAATCCATTCCTTGTAAATGTTGCCTCATCCGTGAATAAAATTTTATTACGTAGTCTTCGATTTTGAATGATCGAGCGGGAAAATTCCATACGACTAGCGAAATCTGTAGGTAAGAGGGCTTGGAACAGGCTGGATATGAAATGGATATAAACCATGACATTTGTTCTTCAAACTAGCATTCGTGGTACATTAACTTGTGCAGACATACAACGAACAGAGGTGCTGAGATTATTATCAGTTTCTCGCAGTATGTTGCCCTCATTGTCTAGTACTTGCTGTATTGGACGCTCAGTCGACGTTTCGGGTTTCCACGTAGGTGGTTGCGGACTCGTTGGAAAACTCGTCGGTCTGGTCGTCGCCGATTTGGAAATCTCGATCCATATTCTCGAACGGCTGCTATGGAGTTTCCATCACAAAAACCGTAGGTACATGTAATGAATATCGGCGTACTCTCGCATTATAAAAGTAAACATTATCAACACTGTTAATAAGCGCAAGCAGATAAATCAACTTTAAGATGCTTTACTGTTTGACATACAAGTAAATAATATCATTCCCATAGCACCGTAGACAGTTTGTATCAAATACCACTTAATATCATTTATTGTTTCGACTGCTTCAGTATTTAGTTAAATCAGACCATAACTTCTTTAATAGTCGATTTAGAGAAAATGACCACTCTTTAGTTTCGACTTCTTTTCACCTCTCCTACACGTAGGTGAAGTGACCTCACGTCATGGGACACCCTGTATTTATAACAATGTTATATTGCAGTTTGTATCAGGACGCCCGACAACTGTATTATTTTTCAAAATTGCTAAAGTTTTATACTTTTGTACATATCTAACCAAATTAACTTCCGTATTTAGTAATCAAAGTGGCCATGGTTTACAAATGTATTTTTGTTGAAAACAATTGTAGGTATAGTAAGTTTAATTATTGTCATTAATTGTTGTTGCGTTATTACTTTTCGGTAAATATGCAAAAATAATAAAAAGCTATGAAAATATGTCATTATGTACTCAATAAGAACTTGTTGTTTGGTTAGAATCATAAAATAACTAAAAACGATTAGAAGTGGCATTTACAAATGCGCTTAAATTCGTCCTCTAATTATGACCTACATATTACATTATTTAAGATGTCAATCGATTCCAGTAGCTTTTTTCGGTAAACCTGTAATTTGTAATTTAGATTCCATCAAGATTTTCTTTTGGTACTCCGTCAATCGTAGAATTAATTTCTATTTAAATTAATTTCGATTAATACCAATATTTTTACAATGGGAACAGTGAACGGTAACTCCAGCACTAGGGAAGTATTTACAGACTGTATAATATATGGTGTATTATTAACCATTCGAAGAAGTTACTTGATGAATTTATAATGTCGTTTTATTTGTGAAGCGTTGTTTATATTAAAAATAGGAAACTTACTACTAATTGACGTCAAACTAATCAAGATTTGTTTATAAGTAGTTGTTTGGTTTACATATATATTAAAAAAGAGAATGTATACAAGGTACTTTTCTTGTTGAGGTTAGGTAATCGATGTTATTGCTTATAGCGACTGCAATGAATTATCATTTCCATACAGAAGAAAATTTAAACCTCTGTTGCTTTTAATAACTTGTCGCAATGTGAAAATGCCAAAATGCATTTATTTCGTGCAGTCTCACAAGGATAAAAAATAATTTGGTATGGGAAACAGTTTCGTGGTAAAACATAGTAATAAATGTAATAGTTTCGTTTGGTTTTTCTGCTAAAATGGTTCAATTTTTTAGTAGATCGCGAATAATAAGTCAGGGGCATATTAGGAAGAAATACATATTAAGCAATTTAATTATATGCCACCAAGATTACAGCACGCCATACCCGTTATGGATATCTAATTAGAATCAAACTTGAATATTTAGAAATTCTATATAGCGTATTTCTCGATTTAACGATTTTTTTCAAGGATCCTGACAATAAGAGCACTTTTAACGTTAATTTAGGCCCTTATATATATGTATACATATTACTTCCAATTTCTATTTACAATATTTTCTAGCTTAAAAATAACTGTATTTTTCCATTGAAGATAACAGAGTTGTAGTTTATATTTGAATGCCAGGTATATTGTGCCTTTCTCGGAATTTGACACTTACTTTAGTAATATCATCCGCTATTTTTCGTAGTCATTAATTAATTCACGTAGATATTGTATTGTACATACAATTTCACAAATTTAGTTTACCGCTGCATTTGCATTTTTCCATAGTGTACTCGTATCGCTAAAATCGTAAAATGGCAAAACAAAGCAGCAGTTGTTTAAGTGTATGTGAAAAGTTGAAGCTCGTAGATGAAATCGATAAAGGCCGGAAAAAAAGGACACAGCAGCGCGTTTTGGTATACCCCCAACGCCTTACCTGCAATTTTAAAATATCGTTCTCCATCATTAGGCAAAGCCATGACTGAGAATTTTTTATATAACAACCCCTTGACACTTTCGGTTCGACTGTGCATCTTTAAAAATTCCAAATAATATTTTAAATTCAATACGAATAATTATGGTGTTAAAAATGGATGGACCTACGATGTATCAGTAATTATATATACAGTAAAAGCTGTATAACATGTCTGAAATGGCCACTTTAATCAGGTGGTTAGATTAGCAAAATTTACTTTTGATGAATTTGAATTAAAATATTATAAAATGAATTTTCACTACGAATTTAGCAATTCGTATTGTTGAATTCTTTGTATAGTATTTCAGGGGTATGGCACAAAATCACTCTAAAATTTAATGTTAAATTCGATAATTTAATAACATCGATTAGCGTTGCATCAAATTTCCATTTTATATGGAGCCCTGCAGTTGCTGCTTTGTATGAAAAACAATGTATATAGTTTGGTTAAGCTGTGGAGTTTTTGGATTTTTTGGTCGTAAAATTTTAAACCAAGTTTGTATGATAAATTATAATTTAATAATACAAGAAAGTTAGTATCAACTTCCGCTCTAACTGGAAGTAACTGAAGGAGTCCAAAATGTTGTTTTAAAAAAATGTTAGACAACAAACGTATGCAAATTTGATATTTCTATTGCTACGTGTTCTCCATAAACCTTTACTTCAAGGTATCGTTTCACACCCTGTATAAACAAAATTACATTGAAGTGGCAGGATTTTGTGAGACATCAGAGTGAAGTACGAGTAAGAAAAAACATACTGTAAATATCATTAAAATATAATTTTTTCCATATTTTACATACTTTTATTTACTTTTCTACATAATTTCAATTTTCGTTCAAACATTTGTCATACCGCTCAACAAGTTTTTGAATTCCAATGTCAAAAAAATCTGCCGCCTCTGAAGAAGCCCAATACATGACTGCAGTTTTCACTTCTTCGCCATCGTTGAACCGTTGGCCACCAAGGAACTCCTTTAAGTACCGAAACAAGTGAAAATCACTGGGGGCAAGGTCTGGACTGTAAGGTGGATGATCCAGTTGTTCCCATCCAAAAGACATGATTAGACCTTATGTTTGTGCAGAAACATGTGGCCTCGCATTGTCATGGAGTAACATCACACCGAAAGACAGTAGGCCACACCGCTTGTTTTGTATAACACGCCGGAGTTTGCTCAAGGTCACACACTATGCATCAGAATTGATTGTTGTGCCACTCGGCATAAAATCCACTGACAAAATCCTTTTCCTGTCCCAAAAGACAGTTGCCATGATCTTCCGTGCTGAAATTGTGTGTTTGGCTTTCACTCTGGTTGGCAACGATGTGTGTCGCCATTTCATTGACTGTTGCTTGGACTCAGGAGTCATGTGAGATACCCAAGTCTCATCTCTTGTAACGATGTGGTCCAACAATTCATCTCCTTCCTAATTCGAATTACAGATCGTATCTCATAGTTGGTGGGCGTCTCAATTTTCTTAAACATTATAATCTTCTACAGCTCAGTACACAAACAGACGATACGGCTGCAAATGGCGTCTAAACGCGCGCAAAGAATGCTGAGAGCAGATGCGCAAGCGCACTGCAGTGATTGCGCGTTATTCTCACTCTCATTCACAAGCGGACCTTATTTAAAAAATACCTGTCGTATTTCCACCGGGTAGTTGCTTCCTGCGGATGGTAACTTTTCAAGGATCCACTGTATATATTCCTGATTTTACTTGACAATCTGCTGCTTGCTAAGCCGTAATACGGTCTAAAATTAAAGTTTATATTTAATTATGAGAAAGAGCATTTGAAGGGCTACTGTACCTTAGAATTAGCTAAAATATGCTTTTGCTATTATCATCCCAGGTAGTTTAATATTGATGCTGCTTTCTTCGCGATATTTAGAACACTTAAATACGTATTTCGGCAACTCAGTTGCCATCTGTAGTAGGAATTGATGAACTTGAACTATCTAAAGTAACTTGGCGAAGGAATACCTTTGAAGATAAGTTCTTCACCAAGTCCAATTGGACTTCCAGTGGTGACTTATCTTTAGAGGTATTTCTCTGCTAAGTTACTTACTATAGGTAGTCAAAGTTCATCAGTTCCTACTGAATAAGGCAACTTAGTTTCCGCAATACGTATTTAAGTGTTCTAAATATTGTGGTGGTAACAGCAAGTTTTTTATGCCAAAATCAACCTACGTTTGTGATACATTTTAACTTCTTCTTCGTGTAATTAATTCCTCTTGTTTATTCTGCGTATGATAATATCCAGCTCTCCCTCCATCGTTTTGGTCTTCTCACAGTTTAACTTAATTAAGAGAAACTTTTGATTTGCAACGAGGAACTTCGTAACTTAACTAAGCTGTAGTTGCTCTAATAGAACAAGATGATTAATTATTAACTTTATTTTGGATTATATTGCGAATAGAACATCACGGGTTACCTACGGTAAAGTTATTAAGTTTTCCGCACTGATAATCTGCTGCTATAAAAGATAAAACCTTCACGCCAACCTACCTTTTAAGATGACTATAAAAGTGTTCTAATCGCTATTTCTGTACTATTTGACTACTCGTGTACTCTGCTGCAGTTTCAAATAATAGCTGGTGGGATTACACACACACCCACTAGATTTGTCATGAACATCGAATCTCGTTTTAATTAAAAACAATCTTAACCATTTTAGTTATATAGGCGGAAACGGAAAAGTTTAAAATAGAACCCACAATTGTAATGGTAGTGACTACTGAAATCATTTGTTAAGGTTAAGATTTTGTTAATTAGGGAAAGCTGGGTTTTAGAATCAGATTCGTTAGAGAAAACGGAAAGTAAATATTAACGCCAGTTGCTGTGATACAGGTGAAAAAACTATTACCTCGTTAAAATGATGAAGCGATGAGTTAGCTCGGATAGGCAGTAAGCTAAATGATTCTCTGCTGAGAGAATATACAGGGCGATTCTAAACATGTGCGAAAATCTTTAACCCAATATAGCTGAGGTTATTTAACCTCTAAATTACCAACTAATTTATTATAAAATTTACCAGCGTTACGGAGATATGGTGCTTTAAAGTAATTTTTACATCAATTCACTAAAATGTAAATAACTTTTTTATTTCTTGTCCGAGTTTGATAAATTTTATTGTTTTAGAAAGCTTACAGTCCAAGCTTAAATTAGAAAATTGTATAATTGACTTTGAAAGTAGATCAAATCTGAACTAATGTATAAAATTTGTAAATTACAGTATATCCTGAAAACAAGATCTGTTAATCTCAGTTTTTCTTGCAGCTTTTAAACTAGTATTCCCTTCTCTGAAACGGTATCTACAATTTTTTTAGAAAATTTAATGTTGAAAGAGATTTTTAAACGACTTTCCAATAGAAATGATAATTTAGTTACGTACACCTAATTTACAAATTTTTACACCCGAATTCTCATTGCTGGTTCAGATTTTATCTACATTTTTCTTGAAGCTTTGACTATTAGCTTTCCAAAAGAACGAAGTTTATCAAAATTGGACGAGGAACAAAAAAGTTATTCACATTTTAGTGAATTGATGTAAACAAAAACTTTGGAGCGCCGTATCTCCGTAACTGTGTCGAATTTTAAAGAAGATTGCTAGGTTATTTAGGTTATCCTCTCATTCATTCATACTACCGTTCCCCCTCGGAACCGCTTTCGCATTACTTTAGGGGGGTGCGGGCGTCTCGTACATACTAGTCATTCCTGCAACATGCACCCTAAACTTAACTAAGCGAAATACGGTTGCCCCAGTCGGGATTCGAACGCCCCATCCGATCGACCACATTTCGCTGTGACCTCGAGCGGTAACGCGTTCCCGCACCACTCCACCGAGGCCCCAGATAACCTCAGCTGTACGTGGTTAAAGTTTTTTGCACATGTTTAGAATCACCCTGTATACAGACGCGTTTAATAGTATGGAACGGTTGTTAAAGCGAAAGTATTGGTTATAATAAGAAAATAGTACATTGGACGAAGGTTTACTTTTTGGTAAAATTATACTTTATAACAGTTTATGCGAAAATACACTAAAATAATAAAAATCGATGTTATACAAAATTTTGCATGTAGTTCTAATACCTAACTACTTCATTGTTTGATAGTTTCAAGTCGGAAAATTATTAATAAAAACCGATTTTTTGTGATTTTCTAGATTGCAACTATTACAACAGAGACGAAATGATATTAATAATTCATAGTTAAGTAACACAATCCGCGTCGTACCTTTCGGATGCATTACGGACGAAAATAAGTAATACAAGATTAATTTGTAGCATATACAGGGAAACTTCTAAGTTGTGTAATTGATATTAGTGATTCTAGTTAATGTTTCTTATTTTAAAATTTTACTATTGTTAAAACATACATGGAGACGACTACATGGTATTTCCAATATGTGAAATTGATTTTTAGATATCTGTAATTCGTTTGAGTTATGTAAAACGTATTTGAGACCATTTGGCCGCAGCAGTACATGTAATTGTGGCAAAAGATAGCCGAAAAACCCTTAGAATGACGACAGATCAGTTGAAAATTAATAGGAAGACAAATTTGTAGGTCGATTTGGGAAAGAGGAAAATCAGTGCTAAGTTTGTTCTACACAGTCTTACGGATGAGCAAAAACAGAAAGGAAATGCATCGTGCGTAACAATGCAGGTTTTGTTATCTGCATTGTTATTAGTGATGAGCCATGGGATTTTCAGTACGATCCTGAGGCCAAACGCCAGAGAATGCAGTTGATTAGATAATAATCAACAACATCCAAAGAGTTTGGTTCGAAAAAACCCAGAATCAAGAGCATGCTGGTTAACTTTCTCAGTAAACAAGGTGTGGTTCATAAAGAATTTGTGCTCAAAGGATAAATAAAAAATAGTACATTTTACATTCAAGTGATGAAGAGAATATTGCGGCGTATTTCTTTCTTCCTCTTTGGGCGCCTTCCGTTCCGGACATTGGCTCTAACGCCGAAACAGTTCTGTTGATGTTAACCCCAACTAGTCTCTAAGATTCATCAGCCAGAAATGACGTCTTTTTCCTGAACCTCGAGTTTTTTCTGTAGGATGAGCTGTAACAGACGGTATTTGCTGTTTCTCATGAGGTGCCCAAGCTACTCTAGCTTGCATATTTCTTTCGCGACCGTAGTTTTGAGAACAGTTGTACACGTGAATGCACCTGTCCATTCTGCGCTGATTGTGAAGTCATTTCTCTCCCTCAAAATAAAAACTGTTTTCCAAAGGAAAACAATTTCAGGACATATGCAGAATATATTCAGGAACATGTAACTGCCCAATTGAAAGCAGTTTCTTCGGACGTTTTCGCTGACTGTTTCCAAAAACTTTTAAAGTGTTGCAATAAGTGCAATAAGACTATCAAATATTTCTCATGTTAACTTGTGTTTATATTTATTGTGCCTGAGAATATATTACCAAACCTCTTACAATGCATGTAAACATTTAAGTGTTAGTGATTTCATAACATTTTTAAGTACAGCATGAAGGCCAAGAATTAAAAGTCTAAAATGGACTAATTGCTGTTTTCGTAGCGTTGGAAAAACGAAGGAATTTTAAAGACTGCTGAAAAACAAAACGGTTCTTGACCCTGCACTACTAATGAAGTGCATGCTTTAAATTTTAAGAACTGACACAGTTCCAGTGCATAAACCTCTTCGGAAATTAATTTATTATTCAGCACGGATGGCACAATAACCTCTGCTTTACGTTTCGTTCTGAATCGAAATGTTTCCCTGTATTATTGTTGTTTTTGGGACAAACCGTTACTTCCCCATACCAAAGGAATAGGGAAAGTATTAAGTAAATATCTTGGAATTTTATATAATATATCCATTTTTGGAAATCCAGAAAAGTGGTTTACTAAATATCTGTGTGTAGTGATAACCCTGAAAATTAGTTTTGTTGTTGATGAAATTTGAAATCCAATGGTTTAATAAAAAGCCATCAAGACACTACCAACACAACGAAACTAGAAGTTATATTATTTCTTTTTCGTAACGTATTCTTCGTTTTTATTTATAATTTTGAAACACTTATTTTAAAGTCTATTAAGTGCTATTTTTCTGAAAACCCGGTAATCCAATTGGTGTAAACTGGTAAAACTCTCCTTACTTATCTACGGTATGGAAGAGAAAGGTCATGTTACAAAATTATTGTAAAACTTTATAGGTATTTAAAATGTATGTATTTACAAGTATAGGAATGTGGTTACATATTTATCCAAACGAATGGTGAAGCTAATTTTCTTACAATTATGATACATATATGCGCTTGTATATTAAAGTTTACATTAGTGAATGATAATAAGGAGTAACCACATGTTTTAAACAAATATTTGCCGTAGTAGTTTTACATTTCGTGAAATAGCACCTTCATTGTAAATTAGCTTCTCAAAATTACTGTAGATAATGAACGGTGCAGTAATTAGCGATTTGGTAAAAAATAAAATGATATTAGAGCTTTCTTAAATGTCGCCCAAGGCAGTATTAATTCCGCAATTTTTGTTTATAGTTAATTTTGTTTAATTTTCCATTATATGAAACTGCCTTTGGTTGGGTAGGAGGGTATTATGAACTATTTTTTCTCTATCCTTTCCCATAATGTTTACTGCAGCGATTTTGTTTTAACTGGGTTTTAAAGTAATTACATTGCCTTTATGGCCTGTGCAAAAAACATTTTTTAGATTCCAAGGCCATGTTCAAACACACACAAAATGCAGTTGACACTAATTCATAATAAATTATGACTTTTTAACATAACCGTTAAGTTACAGTTAACTTTTTTAAAGTAGTATTTTGCACATTTTATGTCGCTTTTTAATAGAATTGGACATTGCAATAATTTCAATTCAAATGAGTGGCTTTGATTTAAATCCGTAAGTAAATTGAACATGATTAGACGTATTTACTTTTGTTACTTTTGGATTTTAAAACATATTATCGAGTTGCTCAAATACACTCCGTTTCATATTAAATGCACCACCCATTAAAAATAAAGCTACGGGTTTGAAACTTTGCTAAAATAATTTTTTATTAATGCGTATGAAATGATCCGGTTTTCATAAAAAAAGATTAACAATTATAAGAAACCAGTAACAACAACGAAAACCAAATTAATAATGTGTAACATCGCCATGAACAGCAATGCAAGCATGTACTCGTCGTGGCATGCTTTCTATCAAGTGGTCTATGTTCTCCTGGGGTATCTCGTTCCATATAACCTCAAGTTGGTGTCTCAGCTCGTCTAAGTTGTTAAGAGGTCTTGGCAATAATCTTAGTCGACGGTACATCACGTCCCAAAGGTGTTCGATCGGCGATAAATCCGGTGATCATGCAGGCCAGGGCAACTTTTGCAATTGTGCTTGTTGGAGGTACGTTCTGGTAATTTTTGCAGTGTGTGGACGTGCGTTATCCTGTTGAAAAATACCGTTTGGCAACGTCTGCATGAATGGTACTAACACTGGTTCCAGGACATTATGAATACAGCGATGAGCATTTAAAGAGCCTGGGACGAACACAAAAGGTGATCTTCTAGCGAAACAAATCGCACCCCAAACCATAACTCCAGGTGTTAAAGCGGTATGGCGTCTTTCAACAAACTCTGGATTTCGTCTTTCTCCTCGATATCGACGTACCTTCCTACGGCTGTCATTTGCCCACAAACAAAATCTTGATTTGTCACTTAAGACAATGTCGTTCCATTACTGATTCCAATACTGCCGCTCTTGACACCACGCAAGCCTAACAGCCTTGTGATGTGCAGTTAAAGAGAGCCGTTGGAATGGACGGTGGGATCGTAGTGCAAAAGAAGAGATTCTTCTGTAAATTGTTGCCATTAACACGCGGCGGTGAAGAAGTCGATCTTCCACGAACATTGCTGCTACGTGGAGGTCTACCAGCTGGACGATGTCGCTGAATGCCTTCTTCTGACCAAGCAGACCATATTTGTGCAACTGTAGTGTGGTCCCGATTTACCCTTCTACCAGCTTCACGAAAAGAAAGTCCAGCTTCTTTCATGCCGTTAATTCGATCTCTATCAAAATCGGAAATGTGGTTAAAATTTCTAGGTTGTCTTACTGGAGGCATTTTAAAAGTTTAATTCTGCCACAAAATGTAACAACATCTCGAAGCAACTAATTAATGTTTACTAGATATTGTTTTGTTTCTAAGCAACAACTTGATGAGAGACAGTAGACGAACACCACAACCACTTAATTTTTTTAATGAAATATGATCATTTCATACGCAATAATAAAATATTTTAGAAAATTCGCAAACACATAGCTTTCTTTTGTGTGGTGCATTTCATATAAAACTGAGCATATGTCAACTATTTCCTATAAAATACAAAAACACGTATTTTAATAATTAACCAAATTAATAATACCTACATAGTTTTGACAACTAAAATGTTGTTATTTAATATTTATATTTCTTTTTTGTATTTCTTTGTGTTATTTCTAAAAACCTAGATCAAAGTATAAATAACACGAAAACGATTGTTGATTATAAAATTGATAATTAACGATTTTACTTAATCAACGTAATGTGTGGATATAGATTGTATAAATATTAAATTGTTTTTGTTTTTAATTTTATGGAAATTGGTTACGATATTTATAAGTAAATTATACATTAGATATACTAAAGCTGGATCAATTATTTACATACTATTTTGCTCTAAAACACATGACAGTCTGGTAAAATCCAAAGTCTCAAATCTGAACCAACACTCCTCAGATGTTTCGAATGAGGCGTTTAGACAGGATAGTTGCTATTTCATTGAGAAATATTGAAGGCAATTATTGATTTAATTTGCACCGCGCAAAATTGTGTAACGGTTTATCAGAGTGACCAAATATTATTTTTAACGTTCCGCAAATAGAAAGTCGAAAAATAATTATACATTTTTCTAACGGCACAAAGTTGCTAAAATAAATTAAAATCCAGTTTTCAGTATCAAAAAAATGTTGCTTACACTTGGAAATTTCTTTGTAAATAATTGTTTGTGTAATATTTGCAAAAAAGTGGAAAATTAATTGAAAAACTACAGAAATATTTTTATAATATACGTTACGCAATTTAGCCTGCGTTCATTTTATTAGCATTCAGATTTGTTGTTATTGCGTCAGGGAAGTTTACTTATAGTTATTTCCACTACCGGTACACAAAAATTGTAAATACGAACACGTGTTTGTAATCTTTTTAAAATTGATATTAGTGTTTTATAGTGGATGTTATGTGGATGCATAAGGTTGTATTATTGTTCAATCTAGAACGTATGTAGTCTTAAACAGTTTCAATAACGTCATTATTTGACTGAAATCTTTTCCCTGGCCAAACAAATAATAATCTGAGGGAGTAAGAAAAGGATTTATGCTGCATGCCGAAGAAGGTCTTACTAAATTTGTTTATGGTTGCAATTATTCTTGCAGCTCTATGAGGGCAAGCATTGCCTTAGAGAGAGCAAATAGAACTTTGTCTTCTCTTCTGTTTTCTAGTGGCCGCCTGCTTTACTTTATTGCGCAAACGTGTCGAATAACAGTTTGCATCAATTATACGAGAAAATCAACATGAACATGAACACCCATTAAGAATGCTACAAAAATTGTTGCCTTCACTTTACCAGGTGACAACATAGTTTTTGCTTTCTTTGGCTTTGGAGATGTGGTGTGTACCACTGCATGCTTACACGTTTCGGCTTAGGAGTGAAATAATTACCCAGGGTTCATCAATTGAATTCAAATATTCAGCTCCTTGTCTTTAATATCGCTCTAGTAAAGAAGAAGCGACTTAGAAACAATTCACAGTCCAATTGGCACTCACCTTGTATTACTTTAGCTTGTTTTTAATGCGGTCTTGAATGATATTAATTTGTAAATTTTGAGAAATTTGATGAACTGTTACCTGTCTGTCTTGCTGAATAAGGGCGTTAACTTTTTCTTCGGCTCCTTCTTTTTCATATCGCTCCAGTAAAGAAGAAGCGATTTGCAAACAATTCACAGTTTACTTGACATTCATCTTACCATACGTTAGCTTGTTTTTAATGCGGTCTTGAATGACATTAATTTGTAAATTTTGAGAAATTTGATGAACTGTTACCTCCCTGTCTCGCTGAATAAGGGCGTTAACTTCTTCTTCAGCTCCTTCTTTTTCATATCGCTCTAGTAAAGAAGAAGCGATTTGCAAACCATTCACAGCCTACTTGGCACTCACCTTACCATACTGTAGCTTGTTGTTAATGCGGTCTGTTACGTCGTTTAATTTTGCCGCTTCTTGTGGATTAAAGTCTTATTTTATTGGAGGCTCTGTAGTGGATTACTATTCTATTATCTCCAGAGGTTAATTTATGGGAGGTCACTTTTTCGAAACTTAAGGGAACGCTGACGAGCATGTTTAGTTTGCATATGCTGATCGAAAACAGTTCGTAGAATTCTTTATCTGCAGAATGGCCAGATAGTTCCACATGGAAGATTTTGTTCTAGAATCCTCGCAACATATTTCGTAATATGACGAAATACGTTCAACTGCTGCATATTCGCGTTGTGTTTTTTTTGCAGTCGACTTAAGATCTCCGTTCGACCCGGTTGCTCGTTAAGACCTCAGCGCCGACGACAAGTACTGAAAGTGAGTCAGTCTAAACTTCTGAATGGGAAGGGGAATTTTGATTACCTCAGAGAAACTGTTTTCTGTTAATTCTATTGTTCGTGCGCGAAAATTTTAAACTTACCTATGTACACGCATTTCTGCTTTTTATTGAACTAATTATCGACGAAACGCATTTTGGTACTATTTCCACAATAAATTGAAAATTAATGTGCATTAAGGTACAGTTTCCTGCATTTTAAATTGTGATGCTTTTAATTTTAATTAAATGTTTGAATATCTGCCGCTATTACGTCTGCAATTTATTTTATGCGTATACTTTACAAATACGCATAACAGTTTATTTGCAATTTACATGACTTATATTATCAACATCAAGTTGTAAAAGCTGCGGAAGCTTTGCAGGGAAGCACATTGCTTTTCAGGGGCCTCGTTTTAACTTAATTAGGAATTTAAGGTACGTGGCTAAATTTGCGAGATTACTTAATGGTGAAAGTTTTAACGTTATTATTATTTCTTGCGGCTTATAGTGAGTTTGCAAAAATGAAACTGCTAAAGTTGTATATATTTCTTCGTATATACACTTACAACCCAATGCCCTCTGGTGCGCGATATCAGTGGCACAGGGAAGCGAAAACCTACGACTTTGGTTCCAAATCACAAATGCGCCTCTGGAGAATGCTACTCGTAGATTAAATGAATTAACGTTTTCTTGATGTTAGTATAGCTTATAAGAGAAAACTTAATACTTTTTTCTTATAATCATCTGCATAACTTTGGTTTATTAAGTAAAAAATAATGGAATACTGAATTTACAAATGAATAGTGTAGAAGTTAGTCCACACAATACCAAACGATAATTGTATTGCAAAACTACACTGTATGAGAATAGGACAAGCGACAACCAGTTGCGCCTGCTATTTAATTATTGCCAACCTACCAGTAGCCCGTATGGTCGTTAGCCGAGGCTAGCTTTTACCTTTTATGATAATATTTAATCAGTGCCAAAGTTCTACTAAATCTTAGAATCTAAATTGATCTAATATTAATTATGGTATTGACAGAAGTACAAAACACTTTAGTTTATATACTAGGTTTTAATTTTTTGTCAATTTATTGTTTGTTTATATACTGGTTCGAGTTACACTTTTCACGTTTTATATATCTAGCAATATCCAACAAATAATAAATCAAACATCGTTAGTAGTCAACCTAATTAGACCCTTAAAAGCTCACTTTTTACTTTCCCATACCTTATAGGTA
>JABXWE010020240.1:0-10879 GCA_014611495.1 Limonius californicus | reverse complement strand
AAAAAAATGGCTGAAAACTTATCTAAAGTCACATCAGAAGGAACATATCAAAGTAAAGCTTTAGCTAACGATACAATCAAACTAAATGCAAATACCCCAGATACGTATAGGAAGCTTATAACACACCTGAATGATGAAAAAATCATCCACCACACATACCAGATGAAGTAGGATAGAGCCTATAGAGTAGTTATGCGTAATCTCCATTACTCTATTCCAATCTCAGATATAAAAGAAGAGCTGGAAGCAAAAGGACAAAAAGTTCGCAATACTATAAACATTAGACATACAGTAAGCAAACTACCATTAATGCTATTTTACGTTGATCTTGAACCACAACCAAATAATAAAGAGATATATGATCTTCAATACCTAAGCAACATGCGAGTCCAAGTAGAACCACCTAATAAAAAGAAAAGCATAATTCAGTGTACAAGATGCTAAAAATACGGACACTCTAAATCGTATTGCACAAGGCATTACAAATGTGTAAAATGCGGAGGCAACCACATCTCAACAGCATGTCAGAAACCCAGAGAAACGCCTGCCAAATGCGCACTCTGTGAAGGAAATCACACCGCCAATTATAAAGGGTGCACAGTTTACAGAGACTTGCAAAACGCAAGAGGCAAGCCTGCAAACGTGGATCGTCAAATTCCAAATCATTCCATTTTGCAGGTTGCAGATAATGCCCAACAGGATATAAGAACCAATCAGTCATATGCTGGAGCAATACATGGAACTATTATGCAAAACCAACCGATAAACTGGGCCAACAGACCCAAATAAGCTATCGGATCTAATTGACTTCTTCGTTCTCAAAAGTATTTCACCAAACTATCTTAATATTGCATCTAACTGGGATCTCTCATCCGATCATACCTCTATAATTGCCACACTTAGTACTCATGTCATCTGCCTACCTGAGACTCCTAAGCTCATCTCATCCAAAATGGATTGGGATGCCTTTAGAGCATATATCGATGAACATCTTAATATTAATCTCAACCTAAAACATCCCAATGATCTTGACACTGCAACTAACTACATCACTTGTACAATACAAGAAGCAGCTTGGAAATCTACCCCAATGACAGGTCGAGATATGATTACCACAAACAACACACCTTTACACATCCACGAACTTATTGCAAAAAAAAGGAGGACCAGAGGGATATGGCAAAGAAATCGAAACCCTATTGATAGGAACACATATAACAGACTTACAAGGCAACTAAAGTCGGTGTTGCAAGTAATCAGAAACGCTACGTTTGAAACCTACATTACTGCGTTATCAAAAGAGGACCATTCCATCTGGAAAGCGACAAAAAAATTCAAAAGGCCAGTCGCCCACATCCCTCCATTAAGAAAACAAGACGGTAGGTAGTTGGGGGAAAAGTGAACCGGAAAAGGTAACAATCTTTGCGGAGCATCTATCAACAGTCTTTAATCCACCTCAAGCAAATAACAATAATAACGACCAAGAAATTGAGAATTTCCTGGATAGTCCCAGCCCAACGAGGTTACTTATTGAGTCTTTCTCCCCGGCGGAAGTGAAACACGAAATGTCTATTGGCAAAAACTATAAAGCTCCTGGGTTTGACTTGATCTCACCTCTAATACTTAACAACTTCTTAGAAAAGCAATAGTATTGCTGACTACCATCTTTAATGGTATGCTAAGGCTGGCATACTACCCAGTAACTTGGAAGTTCGCCCAAATAGTAATGATCCACAAACCTGGTAAACCACCACAAGATGGAGCATCATATCGGCCCATTAGCTTGCTTCCAACTATGTCCAAAATTTTCGAAAGACTTCTGATGAAAAGACTAACACAGGCAGTTGATCTAAATGAAATCGTACCATCACACCAGTTTGGCTTCAGAGAGCACCACTCCACTATTCAGCAAAGCCATAGAATAGTAAATGAAATACATAAAAGTCTCGAGCATAAGAAATTATGCACAGCCGCTTTCCTCGACATACAACAAGCATTCGACCGTGTGTGGCATACCGGATTATTATACAAATTAAAGCTTACTCTTCCCACACCCTATTATCTCTTACTCAAATCCTACCTGTCCGATCGTTATTTTCAAACAAAATACAGTCAGGAAACATCCGCGTATTACCCCATCAAGTCAGGAGTACCGCAAGGTAGTGTGCTGGGACCCTTCCTCTACCTACTTTTTACTGCTGATATCCCAACTTCAGTCAGCACGAAAATAGCTACTTTTGCGGACGATACCGCACTAATTTCCGTAAACGAGAATCCACAAGTGGCCTCAAAAAACCTTCAGCACCATCTCAACCTCCTCAACGACTGGCTCGGCAGGTGGCGAGTAACAGTGAACCAACTTAAATCAGCACATGTTACTTTCACAAATCGCCAAGTTGAATGCCCTGAAGTGACAATTAATGGTATCCGATTTTCCGTGAAAAATGAGATACAATATCTTGGACTGACAATGGATCGCAAATTAACATGGAAAGCTCACATAATAAACAAGAAAACACAAATCAACCTAAAACTGCGTCAAATGAGTTGGTTAAGAGGTCGGAAATCCAAACTAACAACTGACAACAAAATTCTCTTGTACAAATGTATTATTAGACCTATTTGAACATATGGAGTTTAGCTTTGGGGTTGTGCTGAACCTTCAAATACCAAAATCATCCAAAGGCTGCAATCTAAAATACTAAGGATGATATTCGATGCCCCTTGGTACGTCAGTAACAAAACTCTAGGTGAGGACTCAGGCATTCCCCTCGTTGAAGACGTAATCTGCAATCTAACCAGGAGTTACTTAAACAACCTGCCTGGACACCCAAACGATGAAGCTGGTACTTTAATCGATCCCCCAGTAGTACAAAGAAGACTAAGCAGAAAATGGCCTGGCTGTGGACTCATAGCAAATTAAACTAGACCTCTCAAGCTAATTACATAAATAGTAATTAAAGTCGGAGTGTAGTCACTGGACTACTTCTCCCCTCATTGTACATTCGTTAAACTAATTTACTTATTGCTATGTAAAGCAGATTGTAAATTTCCGACAATAATTAAAAAAAAAATGTGAACGATCCTAACTTTTCGGATATGCCTGGTATATGATACGTAAATATGAGTTTATTTCTTATTGTGTAAATGCTGCTTCGGTAATTTTTGACTGGATTACAAATATCAGTTAAAAGTGAAATATTTATTTATCAAATATTTATTTCCTTTATTGTTTTGATGTATTGTCCAAATTAAGATCCAATTTTTATGTGCGCGGCACGTTAAAAATTATTTCTGTAGCTCTTCCTTGCCAAATGTCTCAATATATTAATTTTATTTAAAATTTGGTTTTCATCAGGAACGCTGAATACGCTAAAGTTGGGATAGCATACTTTCAAACGGATAAGTTTAACAGAAGAATCTCTTAGACTCCCACAAAGTATAAAATTCAAATTCTCGCATCTGTAGAATTTCTGAAATACGCTTTTTACATAGTACTTGGCATATAATCAACAATCTTTTTTTTGTACGTTATATTGGCCCAAATAATTTTTAACGTCGTTGACCTACAAAAATAGTTGTGTTTTGATCTTGAAATGATGCGAAATTATTTATATTGCTTAAATTTTAAGGTATGTCGGTAGATATTTGTACGTCCGAATTATAGAATAACAACTTTTCTACGGTGGAGACGAACGAATGAATGCAATGTTGAGGTAGAGATGTGCCATTTAACCCAACTTCAAGGTTTATTTCAGTTATTCAGCAAAAAGCCGTAACACCTACTAAATGGCTCACTTACTTAGAGTCTCGATTTCGCAAATAAAAATAATTTTAGAATGCAGTAAGTCAACATTCACATCCTACTCCTATATTTTAAAGTATAAATACTTTGCCATTCTAACTGGATAGCATTTTAAGATGTTGGTTTGTTATTTGTTTCTGATTTTCAAGTTAGTTCTTTTGCAGCGATTAATTTTAAATTGTATATTAATGCTGAAGGTTTTATAAACCCGTATTACCCATATTGGGATTATTTTGCGTAGTTTTTATAGTTTCCGTCAAGTTATATCGTTCTTACATTACCAAAGGTGCCTGGCAATCCCTGGTTAACATTTTACGAAGCTGTAAATGCAGGTAAAATAACAGGCTCGGCTTCAGGAATTTCATTTGAAATTTAAACATTTTCAAATGTCCGTTTTACGTAGGTATAAATGGAACAACATAGAATTATAATTTCCTAAAATATAAACATACTATTTTTCTGACGTATCTCTTTTACACAGACTGGAATTGTCTGCCGAACTTTTCTGTACAATATCGTGGAAGTCGTACCAAGTTCCGCCTAAGTAACATATATTTCTATTTTCTTTGCGATATGTTTTGATGTTTTGGAGATACTCGCGGTGCCATGTTTGTAATCTGTTTGATTCCATAATAACTTGAGGCTTGTTTATAGTTTTATGTTTAAATCCCTTACGTTTAATAATTCCTAGCAATGTATTGCAGTATAATCTTCATTCAATCTCCAATTTATTCATTTTACCGTAAACACGCAGACTGTCCGGTACATTTGCCATATTTTTCGTCGAATGAAATGTTCGCTATCGGTCCACAGTGTCCACATTTTTAAATAAATTATAACTAAATATCTATATCGCACAGAAGTTCATCAACAACTGCTTTGCGTTGTTTATAAAAATATGTCCTTAAGGCAGGCAATAAGGCAACGATCTAATCTAATATCTGAAAAGTAACTTATTACTGATGCAAGCTAATTAGGGAAGTTAATTTTGATACAGTTGGACCAAACTTTGAGCAGTGAATGTTAAGCTGTTGACTTAAACATAAACTGCAAGTGTTAGGGTCGTTGCAGGTAGGCGCTGAAGAACGTATTCAGGAAAATTTGTGAATAGAGAAATAAATATGTTATACAAGCAGAAATGCTTAAAATAATACTTAATTTTTAAATTACATAATATACACATTTGAAACGCTTTTCTATTATTATTCAACGCAAATCTACATTTTATTTTATTTGTTTTTGAATCAGCTCCTAAATTAATTAATAAAGGTTTCATGTCATATTTTGGAGCATACTTCAGTCTTAACGATGTGTTCCACGCAGTTTTTTCAATGTTTATCAATTTCACAAGCAGCATCTCTGACAAGACCCAGAACATTGTCGCTGAACCTAGGAGAAGTATTTTTTTTCTGACGTTTGTTTTCAAAGTGCTCCAAATCATTTCTATCGGATTAAATTTGCAACAGTAGTGGGGGTAATCTCAAAACGTTATGGCCGCTTGCAAGGGCAGTTTCATCAACAAAATATGATTTTTAAAAATTCTGTTCTTCTATTAGTTTTAACAAAGCTGGTTTAGTTTTCACTTTGCCAGGAATAGAAACATTATATTGTAAAAAAAATTGTATAATATGTGCTTTCTTTTGTGCTTCGGTTGGGTATCTTTTCCATTTGCCTGGAAAGGTAAGATGGCTTTTCATCACAATCACTCTGTTTGCCGGAAGTAAAAATATGCAAAACTAATCTTCAAACATTTCGGCGTTCATATCTTGGTGGTAATCTGCGTTGGAACTGCTAATGATTTTTGCTGATAATTTCAAACAGTTGTTAACGAAACCAGTACCAGTATGGATAATTATTATAGGCTTTCCTCTAGAAGGTGGAACATCTATGACGGTTTTCGTTGAATTATCAGTGCAACCTTTTTTGATGACGTCATGAGTATCATACCATGTTTCATCTAACTAAATTATTGATCGATTTTGCCTAAGGTATAAATTAATCATCTTAAAGTATTCGTCCCGTAACCGTACAATGCGATTGCTTTGCATTATGTATTACCGTTAATTTATAATTTTCTATTTAAATTCCATGTCTGTTATCAAACACCGTAATGTTTCTCGACTTCTGTAAGGAAAGTAGGTACATTTGTTTTGATTTACATTCTTGAAATATTTCGCCTACGGTGTGAACTAATTTCTTTTCGTAAAATTTTGAAGTAGTATCTCTTACGCTTTTCTTGATTCCTACATCAACACTAGAAAATTTCCGAATAGTTCTTTTCTTGCAGTGTGTAACACGCCCTTTGTTTATAATTTTTCTTACTCTACTGTAAGGGTTTTGTGTCAATTCTGCAACACGTCTCATAATGCCATACCGGCTGCCCGAGTTCGGATTTAAGTTTTTATAAATGTTTAAATTACTTGCTGCGCTTCAACGGGACGATGCTGGCGTGTTGCACTTAAATATATATTTTCATTTTCACTACTAGTATTTACAACATTTATGTCTTCGTCGGTATCGCTGCTTGCAATTGCCATAATTTGATTATTATCGTCGCTTTTGAAAGGTATCCAGGAAGCTATGATGTAACTGCGACTGCTCAAAATTACTTACTTTCGAAAACAAATGATTCATAATGCAAAATAAATTTAACATGATTACCTACATCGTTAGTGGACAACAGCACTCATTATAACGTTATATTTAACAATATTCAGGGAATAGATGGTCGGTCATCCCGTAATTTTACTTTAATCTTACCTAGATACTTTTATTACACATTTTATAATATATATTCTTCTTCTTAAGCCCTTCAAATCTATTTTTGGATTTAGGCCTTCCCTAATGTTTTCCATCTGTCGCGATCTTGTGCTGTTCGGATCTATGTTAATCCAGCTGTTTTCTTAAAGTCGTCGTACCAGCGCTTGGGTGGTCGTCCTCTTCCTCTTTTGTGTTCGTATGGTCTCCATTCTATTATTCTTCTGTTCCATCTGTTTGTGTTGCTTCTGACCACCTTCCATGCATAACTCCATTTCAATTGGGCGATTCGAACTCCTACATCTGTTACTTTGGTGATGGATCTGATTCTTTCGTTCCGTAATTTATCGTTTCTTATAATGTTCAACATTGCTCTTTTCCATCGCCTTTAGCTCCATAGCTGGTATAATGCACTGCTCAAACACTTTTGTTTTGAGGCGTTGGGCTATTTTCCTGTTTCTTAGAATGAAGGATAATTTACCAAAGGCGGCCCATCCTGCTCGTATTCTTCTTTTTGTTTCTTCTTTTTCGTTGTTTTGTCCTAGTTCTATTCTCTGTTCCAGGTATATGTAATCCGTTACTCTTTCAATTTCTGTTCCTCCTATGTTAATTGGTATTTCTGGTCTGGGGTACATAACCTTACTTTTTGTTAGGTTCAGGGTTAATCCTATTTTTTGTGATTTCTTATTAAGCTCAACTATCATATCTTCTAGATCTTCTCTACTCCTTGATATAAGGACAATATCATCTGCGTACCTTAGATTGGTTAACCGTTCCCCGTTTACGTTTATTCCCTGCTCCATCCAATTTCATTTCTTAAATATATTCTCTAGCGCCAATGTGAATAGTTTCGGGGATAGTGTGTCGCCTTGCCTTACTCCTCATTTGAGCGGTACTGGTTTGGTCTTGTTATGCAAAATGTAGGTTGCCGTAGCTTCATCATTCAGTTGTTTTATAAGTTGGATATATCTATACTCTGTTCTGCTGTTTTTCAACGCGTTGTATATAGCCCAATGTTCCACACTGTCGAACGCTTTTTGATAGTCAATAAAGGCGAGGTGTAAGGGAAATCCATATTCATTCGATTTTTCAATGAGTATCTTCATCGTTAATAGGTGGTCTCTAGTGCTGTAATTTCTCTTAAATCCCGCTTGCTATTGTAACTGGTAATCATCTAATTTTCTCATCAGTCTGTTATTGATTATTTTTGTCAACAACTTGTAAATGTGTGACAGCAAGCTGATGGGCCGATAGTTCTCTAGTTTTGTATTTTCGCCTTTTTTATCTAGTAGTATGACATTGGCATTTTTCCAAGCTGTGGGTATTTCGGCTTCTCTCATGCATTTGTTAAGTAGTTTTGTTATTTTTGAAAGTAGGTTGTCTCCCCCTTCTCTGATCATATCTATTGATATATCATCATCAGCTGTAGCTTTATTTGCTTTTATGTCTTTTATTGTTGTTTGTACTTCTTCCATTGTTATGTCCGGTTGCTCTTTAGAGCCTACATTTTGTATTCTTTCCATTGTTTTGTTATCATTGCTTCTATCCGGTGCTGTTTTAGATTCATATAAATCTGTGTAAAATTATTCTACTATTTTAAGAATTCCATCTCTGTTGTGAGTAACAATTCCTTCTTTGTTTCTTATTGCATATGTTTCCTTCCTTCCTAATTTTTGTTTGAGACATTTCAGTCCTCTGTTTTTCTCTATTACTTCGTTAAATTGTTCTTCTTGTATTTGCAATCTATATTCTCTCATGTTTTTTCTTATTTTCTTATTGATCTTTGAAAATTCTTCTGTTAACCTTTTATCCTTTCTTGCTAGCTGTCTACGGGTTTTCATCAAGTTCTTGGTTTCTTCATTAATTTTGTTCCTACGTTTCTTAGGCGGTATCAGCTTCCTTAACTCCTTTATTGATTCTCTTATTGCTGTTGATATTTTTTCATTTATTTCATCCAGTGTTTCATTACTTTCATCAATGGCAGTGGCTGCTAGTTTCTTTTCTATAATTTCTTCATATATTTCCCTTTTATGTTTTATTTTTTCTGCAGTCAAACTCTTTATAGGTTTTATCATTCTTCTCCTTCTTTCTAGTTGTTTATTAATGACCATTGACCATTAAAAGAGTTTAGCACCGTGACGTCCCGTATTGATAATTTTTTGTCTGTAAGCATATATAGTCTATTTCATTTTTAACCCTTCCTCCTAGAGATATCCATGTCCATTTACGATTAGGTCTTTTTCGAAAAAGGTATTAATTGTATATAGTTTATGTTCGTTCATAAAATTTAGCATCATCTCTCCTCTCTCATTTCTATCATCTATCCCGAAGTTTCCAATGTATTCTTCATTATTTTCATTTCTCTTGTCTAGTTTCGCATTGAAATCTCCCATAACGATATTCCAATGAGTGGATTCTATTTGCATGGCTGTTTAGTTGGTCGTAAAACATTTCTATACCTTCTTCTGAGTGTGCTGATGTGGGTGCGTATATTTGTATAATTTTGAGTTTTAGTTTTTTAGATATTTTCACAATTGTGTATGCTACCCTATCTGATATTGCTTTGTAGTTTTCAATAAGTGTTGTTCTAATCTTCTTAATGATAAATCCTATACCTCCTGTTGTTCCGTCATTTCCTCCAAGTCCAACAATATCCCATTTAATTTTCTTCAACTCCTCTTCCATTTCTATAATTTTGACATCATTTCTTAGCGTGCGAACATTATAAGTTGATATTAATAATTTAGTTGTATGCACTGGTTTACGACTCTGTTTCAAGTTCGAACTCTTGCCCCCCTTTCCAGAATTCGTGGGACAGCCTGAAGTGTCAGAGTGAGATTCTGAACTATTAGTTCTACTCACCTGGGGTATTATTATTATAGAATTCGACATTTCATTTCATTAGAGAGCGTTTGGCATATAATAAAACGCCGTGCTTGCCAGGCGTCTTGGCGAGTGTGGGAGTAGAGTATTGTAGTAGAAAATAGAGACCCCTAGTCCTCGAATACTCTAATATTGTAAGGGCCAAGAAGTAACAAGGGTTGGTCAAGGGAGACCCGCCAGGGACTCACACCTGGTGAGTACGGGAACTAGCAATCCCGAGGTACCCTAGCTTGGTCTGAACTTTATCTTAAACTTGTCTTAAGTCAGATCCCTTCTCTTTAATAATTTATATATATATATATATATTTTGGTTTTGAGGATTCCGCGGGTGTTGTATGCTGTGGTTGGTTTCCAGGAATTCTTCCGCGTAGCAACTTCTTGGTCCTGGGACGGACCGGGCTGGTTGTCTTGACGACGTTTCGGCAAAGTCACATTTGCCATCTTCAGGTCTTGTCGGATAACTTTCTGCTGATGCTTCTTGTAATACGAATGATAAGACCTGAAGATAGCAAATGTGACTTTGCCGAAACGTCGTCAAGACAACCAGCCCGGTCCGTCCCAGGACCAAGAAGTTGCTACGCGGAAGAATTCCTGGAAACCAACCACAGCATATATATAATATATATATATATATATATATGTGTGTATATATATATTATAATTTATAATTATACTTAGTTTCAATAAAAAGTTGCATCGCCGGATTTTACTGCCATTGCCAAGAAAGTTAAATAAGGCTCTGACCACAGACCAACAAGCAGCAACGCCATTGTTCAGAGATTACATGCTACCTGCTGACTGGTAATCGCATTTGAGTAGGGATTTAAACATTCGCTACTAAAAGTTTGGTCCTACTTTACAGGGTTTACTAAGTTTAACATGAGTAAGAATAGTTCAACTAAACAAGGTAATCTTACATAATGAATTTAAAACTGAATTTAAGCTTCTTGCTTGAGTCACAACCCCTAGGTCTTAAGCCTCTTAGAAATATGTAAATTTACTTGAATGCGGCCGAGTTGCAAATATCTTGTTAAAGCGGATAACGGTATAATTTGAAGTAGCCTATAGTAGTTTTAGTAAAAATTCTCATGCGCCTTGGTTTATCATGAAAAACCGCTTAAAAGCAGAAATTAAAATTTTTGAATTCTTGTTTACAGATATGTATATATATTGCTATATACCGGTCCCTTTTGGTAAATTGTACTAGTGATTTGCAACTTGTAAATCGAAGTTCTCACACCTTGCTAAAATACCTCGGCTTTTACTTCTTATCTCAGGGTTTCGTGGCTTCCTTTATGTTTCTATTCTTCAGAATATTCTCATTTACTTCAATAAAACAACCAATTCCATAACTTCATATAATTACACAAATATTACATTTACCAAAACGTTAATTGCCAAACATGAATCTTTGTATGTAAATTTAAATTAATT
>JABXWE010020239.1:0-19135 GCA_014611495.1 Limonius californicus | reverse complement strand
TACTGTCAATTAGATTATCTTTCTGTACATATTGTATACAATACTAAAATTTTCGCTTATGCCCCAAATAAAATTATACCTTAAATTCATTATATGTGAACCATTCGATAAATTAAAGACTACATAATCATATGCAAAACTTAAACAACTCCTAAAATTATTACTACAAAATTTCGTTTAATAATTTATTGAGAATACTTGGTGATGGTAATGAAAAGATATAACAGAGTAATCTACAGGATCTCGGGCTGCTCTTGTACAAAGCTAAAGATAGATTTGTATCAGACGAAGAAAATTTCCAGCCCTTATTTTTTCCATTTACATTGTTAACTTGATTTGATTTTTTTGAAAATGCTGTAGTAATTGTATATCTCGTTGCCAGCACCAGTTTTCTTCGACAACGACATACCTTTCTATTTAGTACGCGTGCATTACGCTGCAATTTACTTGCCCTTGAATTGAAAGTATTTTTTTTCATGACTGCGCCATTCTTCGATAGCTTTCTAACTGCCGTTATGGTTTTCTTTGTTTCTTCTTCTTCTTCTTCTGCAATAAGAATAGAAATCAGTTTTTTTTTAAGTCACTTTTTTTATCTTACCAGTAATGCCACTTTCTGCTGACTCGTACGCGACATGCATTAGGGCTAGGCTCTATATATCCTTCCAAGATGGGTTTGGTACATCCATTCAGGATGGACCGGGTATATCAATTGTGGAGGAGCAAAAAATTCCACGAGATAGCATTAAAAAGACCACAAAAAATAAGAACTTTTACAAACTTTCCTTTCAAAAAAACCGTAAACGATTTTTAATTTAAACCGTTAATTATTATCATGAACGCAAATCAAACTTCGTTGATCGTGTATCTTACCAATATCTATGAAGGGGGAATTACTGAGAGTCAGCATAAATTTGAAATTATTTTTGCAATGTTGTACAAATTTTCATGTAGCATATGGTGCCACCTGCAGTGCGTTATTTAAACTGCTTGTTGCAGATCCTTCATGAAACTGTATTTATATCTTAAAGCACAGCGCCATCTCTTGAGGAGCCACACTTTTCAAATTTAGATTGTGTGCAATATATTCAATGATTCCACTCTGGACAGCATTTCAGCCTGTGACCGGTTACAGTTTTCTTTTCACTTCTTAAACGCCATACGGTATTCTGAAATTATTTGTATACAATTGTTCTCAACGACAGAAAATTTTATTACCTCCATAAAACGAAGGTAAATTTTTAGCTGCATACACTCATTTACAGTACTTTCCTACAAGTGCTGCTTTATGTGAAAGTAAATCATGCAATCGGGTTAGCTTAGTAAAACGTATTTTAATAACATTATTCAGTGCAATCTTTAAACAGCTTACTATTTAAAACTGTATTTTATACAAATATAATTGCAACAACAAATACATATTTCTAAAACATGTCAGAAAATATGACTGATAACTGATTAAAACATGGTCAAATACAGGGTGATGGATCGGTAAACCAGCTAATGACGAGATGAGTGTTTTAAATGTTATTAGTTAATGCCAAGACCGAAAAACATTTGTTTAAGCGAATATTTAAATAAATATTTATAAATTTTTGTTGTTGAATCCTCTTATATAACACATAAATAATTGTTTGTAGTCAGGGGTATTATATTTACTGTTTCTTTTATGATTTTATACGGGACTTTGTCTTTTACGCCGCCACTAGCAAGTTTGATTTATCGAAATGCAAGATTGCGTGTCGCAGTTTGTCAAAATCGTTTTGTAAATCTGGAAAGGGACAATTTCCATTAGAGTATACAGCACATTTCTGTTAATATCTACTGAACGTCACTGATATTAATAGGCCTCAAAAATATGATTCTTCAGCAGTAGTATAGGTAACAAGTGATTCCGATTGTATTAAATTGCTCACGGCTATTAGTGAAAACGCTAGTCGTGTTTATTATCATTTCAATTTAATTTTAGGGAAACTGTGTTTGCATGTAGTAGCAATAACGACCATACTACTCACAATTACAGAGTAGTTTATTATAATTTATTCTGAGCAATTGTTGAGGCGGTCGTAGGCTGAAGGTTAGTGTGTTACATTTCTACATAGAAGGTCTGGGGTTCCATTCTCAGTACCAGAGCATCGAATTGTTAACGGCCGTCCTGCCTTGCAAGGCATTGGCAAACCAGCGAGGTATTCTGTCTAGTAAATTTTCTATGGAGTAGAAGTATTTACAATTTCCGTGGTTCGGAGCCCATGTTAACCTGTATAGGTACTGTATGTTTGTGGCACTCTAATGCGCAACACAGGCATAGGAGAGAAGATCACTAGTTATGGTAAAAGATCAAGCACTCGAAGAAGAGGAAGATGATACCAATAGAACGACTATACCAATATACTGAAGAAATTTTCATTGTACTAAAAGTACTAACAGTCTACTGAGAACCAGCAGCAACACTATAGAGAATCCACCAAAAGTGTGAGAGGTATAATGTAAATTTACTAAGAAAACGAAGTTATTGTCCAATGTTGTGTTACAATAAGATATTAACTTTATCAGTTGGAATAAACTAAAGATTGAACGAGACCTAGGGCGCGGTTTTCTAAGCATCTCTTTGCACTCAGGCCATATTTGGGCCATTGTACATCCTAACTATGAATTTTGGTTATCAGGGGTAGATCCAATCCCAGCACTGATGTTTAACGTGTCGCACATCGCAGTGGCTAAGGCTTCACTTCTTATGCGACAGAGGGTTCACTTTTAAATTTTTCCCCGCTAGAATAATCTCACCGACCTTGGCCTGATTCGAACCTGCGTCCACCGAGGTCGGCTAAGGGTTGGCATTACTAAATGTGTAATTATGTGAATACTTCAGAGCATATTTTGAACTCCATATTTCATGCCCTAGCAGTTGCTGTTTAGAGCCGAGATGAATATATATAAGTATATGCATAAGTATGTAGATTAGGGTGGAACATTTGCATATAGGAATATTTAAGTATTTTTTATTTGAGTGTCCTGGGACTAGAAAACGTGCTAAACAGTGTGAAAATAATATTGGCACAAACAAAATAAAGAAAAAAAATCCTTCATGTTGCGCAAGCCAGGTGACGTCATAATTAAAAAAATGTCTTGCGGAGTATGAAAACAATTGACATATATAAGTATAACATTTTTTAGGTACTTCGTTTTACAACTAAGTGATAATTTTGCACCGCTAGGCAATAATAACCATTAACTTTTTTTTTCTTGAAAAATAAAATTATACGTCATTTTTTAATATTTTTATTCCATGCGTAATAAACATCATTAAAAATACAAAAATCGTATGCATATTTCGCAAGAAAGTCAACAAATGCTTATAAAAAACATATTTAGTACCGTCAGACGAATCTTCTTCACAAACTGCTGCTGATGCTTTAGTAATTAACTTATGTTCTTTCAACTGCTTGAGTATGGCAGGGAAAGCTATCAAATTTTACCTTATCAACGATGCCTTTTTTCAGAATATCTTCTATATTTAGAATTTTAAATGTTAGTGGTGGTTCAGATACTTTGACTGTGCTCCAAAAAATTAGCCTCAAAATTAAAATTAAGAATGGTAAAATGTTCTAACTGTTTGTGAATCTGTCTTCATTAAAGATCTGATTTTAAGTATTCGTCTATAAGCAAATTTTCGAACAGTTGGCCTTACATCAGACAGCATAGCGATAAGTATGTTTTCAGGGTGGCCGAAGTGTCCATTCCGCTGGATGACAGGATCTACTACTTTTTTTAATTCGTCATTTAGATACCGGGACAAACTAATCATTTGAAATAGGTGTTTTGCACCATTTGTGCATAAAGTCTCTGATTTAATGCTAAACCAAATTGGCGCATAAACTCGCATTATGTATGTCACTAGCGTTTTCAGATTTTTAGAGGGCTCATTCGTAGCAACATATAATCGTAATACACATTAGCGGTAGTTAACCACCTAGCATGTGATAATTTTCCAGGATTTCTTTGACCCAAATCTGGGGGGGCAATGGGCAATAGCCCACAGATATAGCATGACACATTTCCACCAAATATTTTTGATCGATGCTGAGATCAGATTGATCAAAATTCGCAGAAACAATAAATTGAATTTTAGCAAATACTACAACAGGAAAGCTCTCACAGTTATCTAACTGCTTTCCAATGGGCCCTGAAATTCCGTGGGGTCTTCTTGTTTTGCCGTCCCGGTGGTGTAATAAATGGCAAAGTGGTAATTCGTTCGGATGGAACTGACATATTAGCCATTGTAACGGTCTTCCTAGTTCTTCTTCTAAAACTCTAATGACACCGCTTTTCGTACAAGTATTTACCGCAGTTCCATCTCATCCAATTTCAGCAATTCTTGATACATGTATTTGATGTTTCTGTAGGTAGGCTGTAATACTTGCTGTAATATTTAGGCCGGATCCAAAGATTGGCGTAACGTGGCCAAGATAAATTGGTCGTGGTTCCTTTATCAGCGATACATGTTCCTCGTTTATTATACTGCGATAATATTTTCCATCAACAAAGTCTTGCTTTAAGCTCTTATCATTTCGGTCATCAAAATATAGACCAAAATCAGCTTCATCTTCTAGTAACTCTTTGCCTAACTCTAATCGCATTTTTTTCCTTGCTCTTCTTATTATCATGCGATCGACTACATTTGAGGTGATACTTTTTGTTACCAGACTAATATCTTCCAACACGGTGCTGACTATTGTCGCAGCAGAACGATCGGATAAACTGGAGCGATTGTAAAAAAAAGTTTTTAAAAATGAAATATTGTAGATGCCTCGGCTCTCGATGGCTTTTTCAGGAGCTATAATGAAGATACAAATAAAACCAGTCCAAAATATGCATGTTTACACTTTACGCAAGACACTTGTCTGTATGGTGACGTCATGCGACGTGCGCAGCATGAAGACAATTTTTGTTCGCAATTTTTTTTTAGAATTTCGTCTTAACCCAAAATGAACATTTTAGCACCCCAGGGGTTTTAGTATAAAAATATTTTTTAAATTGTTCCACCCTAATGTAGATGTATTTAAAAATTGATAAAAATTGGTTTCTATAAAATAATCACCCTGTCCAATAAAACTGAACAGCACAATAATAACATTTCTTCGTTTAAATAACTGAATAACATGAAAACGTGTGTGCAAAATATTCGATTTAGAAAAATGTTGGTTCCGCGTAACGCCGCTTAAGTCTATATATATTATGAAAAGTCACATTATTAGAACGCATTTGTGCAATTTTCGTATAGTTGGACCACCCTCTATACGGTTGGCATAAAATACTCCCGTTTTCAAGAAAAAAGTATAAAATAAACAATCAGTACTAAACTTTGATCACTAAAATAGAAACCATTAGTATTATTGTTTAACCCATTGTAATGGTGTAGAATCAGGCTTAGGAGACGTAATAATGCAGCTTAGTTAATTAAACAACGCTTAGAATAAATAAAAGATAATAAATAAAAATAATTCTCAATTAATCTAGTTGTTTATCATCCTAATTTCAAAGCACTTTAGCTACAGTTGTAGACATAGAAAGTTGCAAAATTTTGTTTCTGCTAAATAATTAACTGATTACTAATCTTTTGATATTTCGATAGTTCGATTAACCAATTATGCGGTAACCGCATAATCCGACTAGCCGAATTATTCGGTATACCGTTAATCGAATTATTCCATGTTAGGACATTCCAGTCAACCGAATAATTCAGTTTTCAGATATACAGTTAACGGTGCTCCATTGCTCCATTGAGCACGGTTTCCGGGTAATTTTAGCAACCTTAGTCTGAGACCAAAATTATTCTGGATTAATCAGCAAACCAACATTAAGCAACAGGTTTTTTTTTCATTCTCTTTACACTAGCTCAAATGGTTTGGTCTTCTTGAGCGTTCTCACTATCCTGGTTAACACTTGGGCGAACGCTTTCAAATGAATGTTCTTTCGAGATCCGAACATTAGAATTGAACTGAGCCAAGCAATCAAGGATGTGAAACTGGCTCTTGATGAACACTATCTATATTAATAATTACAAAAATTATATTGAAGGATTTGAACCAGGAGACTCTTCAATGTGGAGAGTCACTAAAGGAATTTTAAAGCACCATATTTTTATTCCAACCATTAAAGTACATAACAAAATGTATACTTCGGACGCGGAAAAATGTCAAACGCTTGCAGATTGGCGAACTTTTACTATGACAGTCAGTACTACAAATCACCAGGTTGCAAATAACGTAAGAGAGTATATAACCAATACCACAACTGAGATGGGCAGAATTCAACCTGTTACTCGTTGTAATATAAAACAATTATATCAGTAAGCTCTCAATAAGGAAGACACCAGGAGGCTTAGTAACGAATATTATTTTAAAACGTCTTTCCAGAGAAGCAGTAGTTTACCTAACAACACTATTCAATTCTTGCCTTCGCACTAGATATTTTCCAGACACCTGGAAACATGCAATCATACTTATATTTAATAAACCTGGTAAAAGTCCAAAATACCCTTCCAGTTATTATTTTGGAAAATGGTGTACTAGCCAGATTGAACAAATCACTCACCGCAAATAATGTCATCAAATCGTTTCAATATGTATTCAAATTCAAACATTCTACCAATCATTAGCTGACAAGAGTAACTGTAATAATAGAACGGGGATTTGATAGCAAGAAACATACAGTTATTGCCTTTATTGATATAACCCAGGCATTTGAAGTGTGGACCGATGGGTTGATTTTTAAACTGTCAAAAGCGAACATTCCAAATTATTATTGCTAATAAGAAAATCTTTCCTTACCTACCGAATTCGACAACTTTTATCAATATGTAGTATAAGCGCTGGAGTGCCACAAAGGTCCATACTGGGTCCTACTCTATTTAATGTATTCGTTCACGACTTTCCGGACTTAGCAAGCACATCAATCGCAATGAATGCTGATGATATAGGTCTTATTACTTAGAATGGTGATATCCGTCTAGCAGTTAATCAGCTGCAGAATTCTTTAGATAGAATGAACCGGTGGTGCGATAACTGGAATATAAATATAAACTCAAACAAATACATACCTAAAATCTGTACGTTAAGGTATCCTCCCAAATTTGAAAATCAAAAACAAAACGATTGAATGGAATTCCAATGATAGCATCGTAAAGTAAAGTAAAGGGATTTATTTAGATAGATTATGTTGGCGATATATAAATAGGAAACCGAAAGTGCATCATACTAGACTTATGATGCTCTATCCCATAACCAACAGGAGATCACCATTAAAACTCGAGTGTGCATTGTTAATGTATAAATCCATAGTGAGTCAGATGTATGCTTATCCATTGGGGGGGGGGGGGATCAGCAAAAACCCAATTAAATAAATTTCAAACTTTACAGAATAAGATCTTAAGGGTTGGTATTAATGCTCCATGGTTTATACGTAACAGCCAAATACATACTTAATTAGCTATGCCAACCATCGAACAACACATTCGACAAGTCTCCAAGAGATACTTCAGAACACTTTAAGATTTCCCCAACGTAGACATCCAATCTATGGGAGAAAAAGCCATTCACGACTCAAACGAAAGCTACCTTAGGATTTGTATAATTCAAGATCAGATAGTGAGTAGAGTCTTGTAAAGTTGACAGTGAACAAATGTGTTACAAACAATTTACAAACAACTCATCAATATCAGTGCAATGCCAGAGGTACTCGTTAAGATAACCTCTATCAGTGATTTAAATGAATCGAGTTAAATAGCGATCATAGGTAAGAAAATAATCAGTGCTGTACTAGATAAATTTTATTTAAAAAAAATTTATGTCTGAATTCTTCTAACGTAGGAGATGTAATTTTAATAGGTACCTATGGTAGAGTATACGTAAATTACTTTTGTATATTCTTCGGATACTACCATATATGACATAAATCAGTATGAAATATCATTAGGAAATCCTTCCTTAGGGCCACTCTTTCAATGTCCCGATAAAAATCACCTATTGTTGTCAGTATAAACTAACCTTTTTTTTCTCATTCAATCATACTACCGTCCCCCGCTTTCGTATTACTTCAGGGGGGTGCGGGCGTCCCTTACACACTAAACATTTATGTAACATGCACCCTAAACTTAACTAACCGAATGCGGTTGCCCCAGTCGGGATTCGAACGCCCTAGCGGGTCGATTACATTACGCTGGGACCTCGAGTGGCAACCCGTTCCCGCACTACTCCACCGAGGCCCCATAAACTAACCCCTGGGATAAATCTACCCGAAAACGTTATTGCGTCTTTCAATACAGCTTATCCTGTTGGTTAGGTATCGGCCTAATTATTACTGGTTAATTACCACTGCGTCTGTGTGGCAAGTTTCGTACAGTGGTGTGCGGAAAAGAAAGCATTATCTTAAAAGCAGTGAATTAAACATAGATACCTAGAGTTTGTTTACTAAACGCCGGGGGGCTGTAAAGGACGTCACTTGCCGTAGTTGGTAGTACAATATGTATGTCTAACCCTAACAATCATTTTTCCACCTGCAGTAATATAATATAATGAACTGCTTGCATAAATCGCGAAGTTACACAAAATCAACCGCTCCATGAACAATGGTTTAAGAAATATAAACAATTTCGCATTCATAACTATACAGTAATTTATTATTTAGTGTAACATATTTGAATTTCTTCTAGTAATGTTTGAACACTGGTTATCTTTAACTTAAATCTTAGAAAAAATTGAAATCACACGATAAATCAAAATGATTACGACGATAAGCCTGCGCTCTGGATTTACATGACTAAATATTTCCGCTTCTTCAGTTTGTAATGCTTATCTATTTATTAGTTACCTACTACATCAGAAAAATAGTATTTTTTTAATTGTAATTCATAGCCAGATCAACAAACAATATTTGTTACACATAGCATAGGTAAGTAGAATAAAAATAAACATAATAATAACTCAGACTATAGTATTGTGCGACAGAGGAATGGTCGCGGAAATGCTGATTGATAATAGTTTAATCGTCTTGTTGATGTGTTAACACCAAGTTTTGTGGTAGCTTGCGTTGGAGCTTGGTATTGATGTTTGTTTTAAAGAGTTCATAATAAACTGGCCACTACATGCACTTGATTTTACAATAAACTTTTCCGCACATCTTTTAATAAACTGATCAACTGGTAGGATACCTAGCTCTTCATGCAGTGCGCTCACAGCAAGTCTTAACACCGTATTTTGGAAGCGTTGTATTATCTGAATTTTGGTTTTCGAGGAATTATACCAAACCGGAGATGCATACAATGCTAGCGATTGCAGCAAGGTTTTACATAACAGCACTATGCATTCGATTATGAGGGTAGATTTACCATTTATGAATGGATATAATTGCCTTTAGTCTATTGTAGCATTGTGTCAGTATCTGGTTGATGTGGTATTTCCAACTTCGACGTGTATCGAGATATATTCCCAGGTATTTAACAGCGTTATGTTTGGGATTCCAGGGTATTTCATTGTAATCTATTTTTATGCAGGGAAGATCATTGAATCTTCGCAGAGTAAAGATTTTTGCTTGGCATTTATTGGGGTTAATTGTAATATTCCAATGTTTAAACCATGACCAGAGCTTTTTAGCTGCAGCCTGGAGTATTGCAATTGCTTCTATTAGCTTGGGTAAGCACAGCGGTGTCATCCGCAAAGGTAGCAACTGTTGCTCTAATCTCTGGCAAGTCTGACGTGTATAAATTGAAGAGAACTGGACCCAATATGCTACCCTTCAGGACTCCGACACGTAAGTTTTTGATTTCCGACAGCTATGAGTTAATTTTAACAGGAAACGTTCTTTTGTTTAAGAAGGAGAAAATGATTGATAGAAAAATAGTATTAATTTTACTTTATTTACATTTACATCCGTTGGAAATATTTCATATCACCTTGCACACACTCGTAGCTGCCTTATCCTGCCGAGCTAGTACTGTCGGCTGCTTCTACTACCCGATAAGTTTAATCCTATGGAATAAGTCAACTAATCTCTGACGTAGACTACAGGACGATTGAAAGACAAAAAATGCCGTAACAACTGCGTATGTAAGTTGTATGGTCAAATATGTAATCTGTATAATTCTACTATTTTCGTGTTGAAGAAGTTCATAGTTCCCCAACAATGCTATGGAATTTCGCTAATAATGAATACATATTTGTGCAACTCGTTATGATTATCACTATTTTGGTGTGGAATGCTCTGGATCATTTGCACTATCCTATTTTCCACAAAGTTATATTTATTATTAGGTATACAGGGTGTCCCTAAATTGCCTTAAAAGCTTCAGGTAAACTTTTGCCTTTAAGAATACTTAAGACAAAAGTGCAAGAAAAAATTTGCTCCGCAGCTTAGTTTTCTTGTACGATGGTGTTATAGTTCATACCTTTAGTGCAGAATTTTAGCCAAATCGTTAGAAGAAATTAAGTAAAACATGTATTTGCTTAATGAGGAAACTTAAATTAATTCAAAACCGCTAATTAGCATTGAATTAGCAATTTAGTTCTTCGTTTGGAAGTACTGTTAAAAATAATACTTTTTACTGTGGTAAAAATTGCGAATATCTATTGTTTGCGTCACGTGTATCGAGTAAATCAATTTTGAATTGACATCAAGAATTCTGCGTTAAATTCGCCTTTAATTCGTGTTAATGAGTTCACTTGGGTCTTGACCATCAAGCTGGCGTATGCTATAAACGGGTCTGAGGCTGCAATGAGGCTGTTAGGATTTACACCCATCTTTTTCCGAATAGAAGACATCTAAGCAACGTAGTAACTCGAGCTACAAATGACAGATTTGGAGAAACTGGAAATATCCTTCCTGTTCAAAATTGGGATAGACGTCGACCAAGAACTGCTAGAGACAATAACTTAGAAGAGGAGGTTCTTGATCTGGTAACTGAAGAGCCAAGTATTAGTGTGCGTGCTGTTTGTAGAGTTGTTGGTGCATCAAAAACCACTGTTCACAGGATCATAAAGGATGATGGCCTTTATCCCCACCATAAAGTAAGGGTGCAACATTTATTAGAGAAAGATTATGAAAAACGCATTACCTTCTGCAACTGGTTGTTACAACAACATAGAAGGAACCCAAGATTTGTAAATAATATTTTATGGACAGATGAAGCCACTTTTACACGAAATGGCATTTTTAACTTCCACAATCAGCATATTTGGGCCCATGAAAATCCCCACGCCATCCATGAAGGGAATTATCATGTTAGGTTTTCGGTCAATGTATGGGCAGGAATCGTAGGTAACAAATTGGTAGGTCCTTTTGTACTACCTCAGCGATTGAATGCTAACAATTACTTGAATTATCTGAACGAAGAACTCCCAAGATTGTTACAAGATATCCCTTTATTGGTTCGCCGCGATATGTGGATGCAGTTAGACGGGGCGCCATCCCTTGATGCGGCTAGAACAAGAAACTGGCTTAGGGAATTTTATTCAAGAAAATGGATCGGCCGCGGAGGTACAGTGGTCTGGCCTCCAAGAAGCCCAGATTTAACACCGCTGGATTTCTTCTTGCGGGGCCATTTGAAAAACATGGTGTATGTAACGCCAATTGAAAATGAGGAAGAGCTAGTACTTCGTATTAGTGAAGCAGCAGCAACCGTTAATGAAGCAATATTCGAGCGTGTCCAACAGGCCATCGTTACAAGGGCAGTCAAATGCCGTGAAGTTGGTCGCAGAAATTTTGAACATATTCTTGGAAATAAGTTATTTTTTTACAAAGCACTGTATCCTAATTTTTACTTTAAACATTTCAGTTGTTGGCCTACTGATTTTAGTTTTTTCTAAGCAGCTTCAACAGTGTTGCCAAGTTCCAGATTCTTTAACTGGCTCTTATGAGGAAACTAAGCGCGATAGGAAGTTCCTGGTTGCAATTGAGGTCTATGTCGGTTGTAGAAAAAGTTTACATGAAGCTTTTAAGGCAATTTAGGGACACTCTGTATACTTGCAATGTAAAATATTTTTACCTTGTTTGCTTCGATGTTCCTCTGCGAAAGTTAATTGTTTTTCTGAAAGTGTATGTATCTTTGCTAAACTGATGGCTGATTTTAAAAGCAGCACGTTTGGTTTTCCCTAAAAGGTTCAGCTATAGTAGAAAGCACTACCTGTAGATGCAGTTTAGAAACTTTCACTCATGCATTACGTTTATTCTGTGCTCCCATAAGAGAAAGCTTTTAGAACTTGTGGGAGTTTTCTTTTTTGTGTTTTTCTATTCCACAATATAAAGTTTCATGACAATGTTTTGAAACTAACAGTTTTGCTGAAGCAAATCCTAAAACACATTATAAAAAGTGTAGCCAGAAATACAAGATGGTTAGCCTGAAAATCGTGAAGTTTTCAGAATTCGTACTTTTTCACATAAACATTGCTATAAATATATATTCATGAAACTGAAGATTACTTTTCAACGGTAGCAATCGCAGATTGAAAGAACCCTGTCCGTACAAAAGCTGAGAGCTTTCAAGGTTTTCAACCATTTCTTTCGAATGCTTTCACTGCCCTCTATCGGATAAATAAATAACTTGAAACGTACAAGTTCCTTTCCAATCCTGCCGAATGAGTCCAGTTTGAGTTGCGCCCGTTGATGTTTCCTGTTATAGTACAAGGATTGTCCTCGAAAATTGTAGAATTACTATATTTCTATCTCTAAGATGGCATACTGATTCGCTTATAGACTTCTTGGCTAGTCTACGCTATGACGTAATGAGTTTCCCAAATTCTCAGCTAATCATTTAATTTGATTTAAGAAAATCGAACGCCTCGTAGGGGATGATTTAGTGGAACAAAAAATCTAAACTGGTCAAAATTAGATAACACACAAAAAAGGGCTTAACTAGATCTGCAGGTTATAACATTTTCATTTATCTCGGCTCGCATTTCGTACTGCTTTTTGCCTCTTTAACGGGTATTTGCATTTCAAAAAGGAAAATGAAGCCGTTTTATTTGCTCAGTCGTATATTTATGTAAAATTTTATTCGACGAATTTAGCATCTGATAAGATTTCGCTTTCCACTGTTAGAAAATTAAATATTAAAGGGTATATTTCGGCCCGTATTTTCACAGATAATTTGGAAAGAGCTTCCTTTTTAAACGAACTCTAGATTGTAACTTGATTACCTTAAAATGTGAACTTTGGTGTAATAACGAGACCTTAATAATTTCAATATACTAATATTTATCTGAGCGTAGTAGTAAACCCGAGTTTAATTAAATTTATGTGTAAAACCGAAACAGGTAAAGTTTTATGCCGGGAGCTAATTTATATCTTAAAGTATAATTAGCAAGAAGGGCAGCCCTGCCAGTTCGATCCTTCCTAAACCCCGTGAGAAAGTAACAAAGTAGGTCTAGTATATAAGACGACGTCCTATTATTTTGAGAATAAGTTGTGCATTTTCGGCTCCAGCTAACCGAAAATTAGAATAATAAATTTTAAATCCTCCCCCTTATAAGTACGAGATTATATGTAACCGTTGTAAGTAACCTTTTTTATTTGCATAAAGCCTTAATGAGTTTTATAATAGAAGCCTTGAAAGCTTCTCAGGTCGTTATTACCCCGCCATATATAAATGCTAAAGTTTTATGTACCTGATGTAGTAACTCTAGTGCAGCGTTTAAACACCCAGACCCAGCTTTAAGTACCCACTTCCTCAAAGTATTATATATCGATCTGTTTTTTCATCCCCCGTCTCATTCAAATTCCCTTCATAAAGGCTGCAGTAACAATATGTTTAAATGGGTTCGTCTCGCTTGAGAAATAGATATAATTTTCTATGATTCTGGAACAAAGCCAAATAATATCTCGGCATATTTGACCTCTAGTTTTCAACCTCGCTCATTTGTAACAGCGATAGTGCAATTTTAAAATATGCACCGCCATTCACTACGTCGATTGACCCACATATTAAACTAATAGCGCCCCTCGACGTAATTTTCTTATTGTGCTGCAGGAAATTTTTAAAATTTGGCGTCTCGACTTAGCACTTTATCCAGTTATGCAAGCTACGAAATTTATCAGCACTTTAAAATTTGATTTAAGACTGGGCTTCCAGATATAGGGAAAATTGTACAACGGTTCGGCAGAACTAATAGAAACAAAGTCGGTAGTGTAAATGCCCCTTTTTGAATTCTGCAAATTACTTTTAGTAATAAATGACTTGAAACATTTCACGTTTTATCTCGTTCCACAATTACCGCTGAATGCCGGAAGGCTAGAACGGTTTTAGATCAACTGCCAATATTTGTTTTATTTGTTAGGAACAACAAGCATCTCATTGTTCAAACAGAACACAAGATTGTTCGAAAATAGAATTATTTTAAATTGAAGATTGTCAATGGTAGTATTATATTTGTCTGTAAACTAGAACTAATAATTAAACACGTTAGTCAAAAGGAGCAACTTATATTGGTAAAAGTAAATATAACTAATATGCACTACAAAACTACGCTAAAAAAATATTAGTCGATCTAACCAAAAATTAGTTACTACAGCAAAAAATATTAGTGAAATATCCCGTTAAATTATTTGCTGTCAAAACCAATAATTTTTGCTGCTTTTGTATTTGCTTTTGTTACAAAAATATTAGTAAGCACAACTAATTTATATATCCTTCGGTAGTAATTTTATTGGTTGATCAAATAAAACATATAGTCTGTAGGAAGCAATACATTGGCTTTCTCAGCAAATTCATTTCATTTATGTAACTAATTTTTATTTTGTTGTGGCGTTTTTCTTCGAAATAAGAAGCTACTATTGACAACAGTCAAAAGTATTATATAAATGAGAACCGGGAACAGATACAGAATTAAGCAATTAGGCAATTAAATTTATTCTGTGAGACAAATAAATTAAATAAATACTATAATAATATTTATAACGCTGGTATGGGCAAATAAAATACACGTGACTGGTTAAACCTACAGATTGGGCGCCATAGAAAATATCAAATTCTTAATCGAGATAATATCCTTCTTTAAATGGATATTCAAAATCAACAAATTCTTAAATTGTTTAAGCAACACGAAATTAAATAAAATTGCACCAACTGTTTCGTAGATCTCAGGGTCCCTGTTACAATTGACCGTATTGTATGAACTCGTGTAGCTGGTAACAAAGCAAGTAGACACACGGAGAAAACAGGGAAGTTCAAGAAAATTGTCATATTGAAATTAGATATCAAAAATTAATTTCAAAATTATCGGTGGTTTCCCTTATATAAGTAATACAAAACATTATCCAAGTACATAAATTCAACATAAACATAATAAAACACTAATTATTATTTTAGTTATCTTTCCAATTGTTTATATGTTTTCTTTGTAAGAAACATTCACCTCATATATGGTGTAATGCACTTTTGCCCGGAATTTTCAAATCAGCTAGCCTTGGCGCGTTCGATCCTTTAACACTGACAATCTTCACCATTCAACGCAGTAAACACGTTGTCCAGGGTTTTGCTTGGCCAAATTAATGCAGTTAATTGTTGTTCGTTGTATCCAAATCTCAGCCACACGTAAGTAAGTTCAGCTCTTAATATTACTTTCCGATAAGGATACACCATTGATTGAACATTAAACTCGTATTACTAATATTAACGTCTTAACCTTCAAATTCTTTCAAAGAAAAATTTCGTAATGTAGTTTCTTTTTGTAAATTATTCTTCCATAGTATATTTCGAATCACTTCCTCTATTTATTAATTATATTTAATTATTTCTAATTATTTCTAGTAGATGCCATATTTTCCCCAAGTGACATTGACGTCTGTGTCAAAATTGTTAAAATAAAATTATCGACCAGGTATAATAACTGAATATAGATAAAACAATTGAAGAACCCACGCCTACTGCTAAATTTCCATAAAATTGGAATTTTTCGGAGATTTTCACAGTTTCTCGAACGTAAGTGGAAGAAAACACGTTAAATATTTAAACAAACGTTAACAAATTTATATTAAACTCACAAGCACTAAATTATAATCACAAATTAGAAATCTAGCGGAGCTGCAAATTAACGTGGTCTTAGCTTGGCGATTTTATAGCAACTGACTTCTTTTACAAGACAAAACTCGTCGTTTATTCCTCCGTTGCCCAGCAATTACTAAATACTGTCAAATTTTTGTGTGCGCAAGGGGCTCCTCCAATGAGAATTAAGCATTAAAGTTCACCAATTAATTACAAATATCTAAAAAGTACAATAACATTCTTATCACTAAAATTACACAAAAATATTCCTTACAATTTTACAAAAACAGCGATATCTCACACGGCATATTTCTGATAAAGCATTTTGGAATTAACAAATAATTTCGATTTAAGTTATAAATAAATTATTAAAAACAATTTGAATGTTAATCAAATGTAACACAAAGCCTCTTGACACACACATTATTACAAACATATTTTTCACAAAAGAAAAATATTAAATTCACAAATTTACCTTTTAGTATAAAGCTGTCAAAACATTACATTTTTACTTATATTTGTTAATTACAGCTCAAGTATACACAAATACGATTGAAAAGTATCCTCTATGCTTTTCTGAAGATGAATATCAACCAAAACAACCAGCTGTGCTTCTAGGAACCAAAATTAAGATTGGCGGTATAGAATTTACCCCGTATTTAACTTATATTTGGTTAAGCAACCTATTTTCTTATAGGGTAGCTTGATATACCTTCATTAGGTTTAGCAATAGGATGAGATATCTCAAATAGAACATGTTGTAACACAGCAATCTTTAAATATAAATGCTTAAAAATATAAAGTAATGCATTAATTTAATTTTTAAACCATACCAAAGCAGAGAAATATAAGACACCAAAGGAATACGAATATGAAAGGTGGGTTTCTAAAAAAAAGTCTACAGCTAATAATCCATACACATTTAAATTTTCCTTTACCAAGATACCAACGTATGGCTTAATGTAGAGTAAACAATATTTTTAATAAAGCTACCTGCAATTGAATTGCTTTTTGCTCACTCTGTAAAGGATAATTAAAAAGGATTACCTAAACAAACTTGCCAAATTTCGTCATCCAGTCTGACATTTTAATACTAGTATGTAATGAAGTAAATTGTTTATAGCGTAACAGTCCAACCCCTTTGCTTCAGGGGTTGGAATGCTCTGGATAGCTCATGTCCAGTGTTCGTGTTTAAGACTAAAGAAACTATACAAAGGTATTGGGTTAAACAATTTATTATTTATATTTGCATTAGTTAATTACATGCAGATATACACACACACACAATATAGAATGTACTTATTTATTACTGAGAATGATAAATATGGATTATTTACAATTAAATAAAATGAATTTTCAAGTTTAACATAATTTTCTTAGCAAACTTAATACCTTATTTACCTATACAACAGGATGAAAATAATATAAATATTAACAGGTCGAAAGTACTTAATACAGGAATAATTAAATAACGGAATTTATGAGCCCCGCGTGGTATGCAACCCAAATTGCATGCACGCCAGATCTAGGGAAATGCAAAATTTTTACAACAGCACTTGGAAATTAACTAGGTTAGTTTTACACATCCGGTGTTCCTGAAATAAATTAATTAGCAGCTTGTGTGTAATTGCAATTTACATGTGCGGGCAATTGTTGCGGATTCAAGCGGCCGGCACTCGTCGCTCGACTGGGGCCAACAAATTAGTGCAATTAGGTAAGCGTATTTTACCTAATACACTCCCTTAGTTAATCTTCGGATCTCTGTAATAAATTAGGAAAAATATGGGATTTAACGTAAAAATTTGGAGACGGTTTGAATCGGATATTAAAATGATTATTTTACAGCTTAAGGCTACAAAACCCTACGTATAACTTCGCTAGCTCCGTTGAAAAGGGGAAACAACCCCTAAGCCACTGAGAAAACGAGTTATACCTTTACTAATCTTTTCTGAAGCTGCTCTTGTGCGTGTAAAAGAACGTACTGTGTTTACTACTTCAGAACTTTAAAAATAACTGAAACTAAATTTTACTACGTCTAGGATAATATTCCATTTTAACATATATCTAGCTTAAAATAAAAAGATAATATATTATATTCCCGGCATCTACGCCTTACTTTGCACAAGTCCTCCTTTCTGTTTTCAACAACTATGTAAAGTATTCTTCAAATGCTGCTCTCATAAAATACAGGTATAATAAGTCAACGTCAATGTAAGAAAATATTATGTCTTTAGTTAAATTTCGGCAAGAACGCGTAATTTCTGCATTTTATATTATTCAACTCAGTGCTACTCAACGTTCTCTCGCGTCTGTCCCATGTTTAATACGAGGTTCTTCAGCTTTCTTCCTTCCATTTCTTGTGTTGAGACACTGAAAAAATTCAAGAAAATTCAAATCAAAAAAGAACCTAAAAATTTGCTTTACATTTGTATATATTCATACAAATTTAAATACGTCACCAAATATTTCGAAAATTGTATACAGGTGTTTACTTTCTTTACTTGGGAGCCATTTTACAAGTGTGAACTCTTTCTATCTTGCGTGTCGTATTACAAGATTGTACAACCCTCTTCTCTTTTTATCTTGCGTGCCGTATTACAAGAGCGAGCAACCCAGTTCTCCTTTTATCTTGCGTGCCGTATTACAACAGTGAGCAACCCACTTCTCTTTTTATCTTGCGTGTCGTATTATACGACTGAACAACCCGTTCTCTTTTTATCTTGCGTGCCCTATTACAAGAGTGAGCAACCCAGTTCTCTTTTTATCTTGTGAGCCATATTACAAGAGCGAACCCACTCCTCCTCTTATCTTGCGTGTCGAATTACACGAGTGTATAACCCACCTATCTTTTTATGTCGGGAGCTATATTACAAGAGTGAACCCACTCCTCTTTTTATCTTGCGTGTCGTATTACGCGAGTGAACAACTCACTTCTCTTTTTATCTTGCGTGCCGTATTACAAGAGTGAGCAACTGACTTCTCTTTTTATGTCGGGAGCCATATTACAAGAGTGAACCCACTCCTCTTTTATCTTGCGTGTCGTATTAGACGAATGTACAACCCACTTCTCTTTTTATGTCGGGAGCCATATTACAAGAGTGAACCCAC
>JABXWE010020238.1:0-12562 GCA_014611495.1 Limonius californicus | reverse complement strand
GCTGGTGACGTTGTTTAACTTTGTCGTAAGATTTAATCTTAAATAATGTTGGCCCGATTTTGGGCATTCAGAAAATTTAAATTTAAAATGTTACAATAATATGTTGATTTGATTTTGTACTTATTTATTTTGTGAAACCACCGGCATTTGCGGTACGGTTCCTAGGATGGAATTTTATTTGTAAGAGGTTATAACCACATGTTTTGTTTAGTCCGAAGATGAACAATTAGCTTTATTTGAAAACGTTCACACAATTTTATTAATTTTTCATTTTATTAAATATTTCTGTGGGAAAGACAGTGTGTTTCATTTTCTTTATATTTATTCAATTTATCCCACTATGAGTCACTGGGACTTCAACGATATTATATAGAAATAGACCTTGTTTCCTAAACCCCTTAACCAGTACTAAGTAACTTTGCACAAGTAACGAGGTGATTATAAAATTACTTAATGCTGATTTAAAATTCGTTTATAGAAGAAATGTCTTTTGTATTTTAACTACAGATACCTTCAATATAATTTAGGACATTTATTTAAGATTTACATGTCATGAAAGTAAGTTGCACCACATCCTCGCAGAAGAAATCGATTAGTTTATCCGATGAAAACGGTATGCAATAATTTGCCATCATATCTAAGGAGCTTCCAAAAAGTTTGTTTAATCGAAGCCCTTGCCAATGTCTACTATCACTGCAGCTAAAGAAGAACTTTGAAAACCGGTATATTCCATGACAAATAGATGCAAATTAGTCATTAAGAACAAGGGCTGGTCAATAAAGTAATTAATCTGATAATAATTATAATAAAACTAACTTAAGTTACAATAATAGATCTTCTTCTTCTTCTCAGCCATTTGCCATCCACTGCTGGATGTAGACCTCTCCTAAATCTTTCCAAGCGGTCCTGTCCTGAGCGATCTGATACCATTTCTTTCCTGCGACCTTCCTAATATCGTCGACCAATCTCTTTTGCGGTCTACCCACACTTCTTTTCGATATTCGTGGACGCCATTGTATGATTCTGTTGGTTCATTTATCCTCTTTATTACGTGCAATGTGTCCTGTCCAGCTCCACTTTAGGTGTTTAACTCGTTTTACTACGTCTATAACTCTTGTTCTTTGTCGTATCTCGGTGTTTCTAATTTTATCTCCAATGCTTACACCAAGCATGGCTCGTTCCATCGCTCTTTGTGTTACTCTTAGCTTTTCGGCACTTTTTTCTGTTAGAGTAGTCTCCAGTCCATAAGTGAGAACTGGTAGGATGTACCTTATGGTACAATAATAGATTGTACGTAATTTGAAATTAATTTCAAGTAGTGTTTCCTCTACAAATTCGTTCATCATCATCAACTACTAAAGTCCACTGCTGCATATATGCCTCCCGTAATCGTTTCCTTTCCTTGGGATCTTGTGTGCTTATATTCTTATACATTTTCCAGCTGTCTTCTTATGTCATCGGTCCATCCGGTAGGGGGTCCTCCTCTACTTCTTGTATCACAGCGGCGTCTCCATTCGATGATCCATCTTTCACTACTGAATCTCGCTTTATGTCCTGTCCATTTGCACTTCAAGTTGGTGATTCGGTGGATTATGTCGCTCACTATTCGGCGGATATCTTAAAGGGTCTCTCAGTTTGATGTCTGCCTCTGGCCATTTTCCTTTGGGTAATTTATGGTTTGCTTACCGTCTTTTTCGTTAATGGAAGTATTTCCGCCCCGTACTCTGTACTGGAAAAACACATTGGTTGTATACGTTAATTTTGAGGCTAATCGGCATGTCGCTGCTGAACACGCCTCTTAGTTTACCATAATACTGTTCCTATCGCAAGCTTATTCTTCTTTGAAATTCATGCTCTTTGTTGTCTCTGGTGATTCTTATTTCGTGTCCAAAATACTTATACTCTCTAACCTCTTGCAAGGTTCCGTTCTCGATTTGCATATTACCCCCAATTACCCACTAGGTTTGTCTATAGTTTCGTTTTGTGGTTATTTATATTTAGTCCGACTTTCTTCTTGCTTGAATTTATTTGTCATCTTTTCTACTTCTTTTAAGTTGTCTGCTATGATGATAATGTCGACGACGAATCAAGGATTGTTGGGTTTTGTACCATTTCTAGCTATTCCTCTGTTATCCCAGTAGAGTGTCTTAAAAGTGAATTCTAATACAACTGTAAATAGTGCAGGAGATATTCTGTCCCCCTGTTCCCCTGGTTCCAGTGAAAATTTGTCGCTATCTTTATATGTAGTTTTACGTAATCCATCGAGTTATTATATATGCCATAAATTAATCATGTGTTTGTGGAGTCGACGAAACATTGGCTGTACTACTATTTTACTATATGTCATACTAATACAAGTTTTCCCATAGAGATTCATATAACTATATCTTTTTCTTCTTTTTCTTTAACAGCCCCTTGCAACCCACTCCCGGGTATAGGCCACCCCTTTCTTCTTCCATTTCTCCATGTCTTGCGCCAGTTGCAACTATCTACTGCCTGCTGTTTCTTTTAAATCATCGTGCCATCGTCTTGGCGGTCTGCCCACGCTGCGTTTGTTTAAGCGTGGCCTCTATTGTGTCCATTGGACGCGTTTTGACCATCTGGAGTCGTCTTGTCGTGCGATATGCCCGAACCAGTTCCATTTCTGCCTTGCAATATATTTTATGACGTCTTCTACCTTTGTTCTTTTCCTAATAGCTTCGTTTGGAATATGATCTTTTAGGCTTACTCCCAGTATTAATCTTTCTATGGCTCATTGAGTTACTCTAAGTTTTTTAGCAGATTTGATGGTTAGTGCCATAGTTTCTATCGCTAGTCATAACAGGTAAAACGCAAGTATTAAACACTTTTTTCTTTAAATTTATTGGTATCTTTTGATTTTTCAATACATGCCCTAGTTTTCCGACTGCTGCCCAGATCAGTCTTACGCGTCTACTTATTTCTTCGGTCTGATTTTCCTTGCCGAGTGTGATCTTGTGTATCCAAGGTAAATGTATTCGTCTGTTCTGTTTATTGTATCGTTGTTTACTGAGATGATTACATCTTCTGGGGTCATTATTTTGGTCTATTGAGATTCATCTGTTTGCCGCATTCAGCTGATCTCGCCTCAAGTTCGCATAACATTCCCTGCAGTTCCTCGATGTCTTGGCTAAAGAGTACGATATTGTCGGCAAAGCGGAGATGACTTAAATATCTGCCCTCAAATTTTATTCTCGTCTCTTCCAAGTTGAGTGTTTTAAATATATCCTCCAAGACAAGGGTGAATAATTTAGGAGAGATAGTGTCACCCTGCCTCACTCCTCGTTCGATTGGTATTTTATTAGTTTTGGAAGTTTCCGTGATATGAACTTCCATTGTCTCTTTATTATATATATTTTGGGGTAAGTTTCTGTACCTGGAGTCTATTCTGGCAATGTTCATGGCCCTGAAGATTGCCCAAAGTTCTATGTAGTCAAAAGCCTTGTTGTAGACAATAAACACAATATGGATTGGAACGCTATATTCATTGCATTTTTCTATGAGTAATCGTACCGTTTGTATGTGATCAATAGTACTGTGACCCTTCCGAAAACCCGCTTGTTCTGGCGGTTGGTAGTCGTCGAATTTATTTGCGAGTCTGTTGGTGATAATTTTAGTGAGCAGTTTGTACGGGTGGGGTAGTATTTTTATAGGACGGTAGTTATCTAATTTCAATTTATCGCCTTTTTTGTGCAATAGGACAACTTGAGCGTTTTGCCATGTGTCTGGGATTGTTCCCTCTTCAATGCATTTGTTGAGCAATATTCTCAATAATTCTATAGTGGTCACTCCTCTGTGTATTATCATTTCTGTAGAGATACCATCCTCGCCTGGTGTTTTGCCTTTTTTCATATGGGATAGAGCTAGCTGCATTGCGTAAGTGGTAATAATGGGCAATTCTTCTGAGTCTACGTTCATTACGTGTACTACGGTTGCACTTGGAGGCTCGTTGTTTACTTGCGAGTAGAGCTTTTTGTAAAATGTTTCTACAATCTCTCTGATTTCCGTTGCGTCCTCTTTGGTGTTTCCATTTATGTCCTTCAACTGATGTATTCTCATTCTTCCCTTAGCATTAACTGTTTTCATAATTTTCATGTTCTTATTCTTCTCAATGATTGATTTTATTAGTTCTGTGTTAAAATCTCTGATATCCCCTTTAATTTTCTTTCTGATAGTCTTATTTAGTTGTACATATTCGGGTGTTCCTTTAGTCATATTTCTTCTTGTCTCATGAGTTCTTTAGTATTTCGTTTTATTTTATCATTTTTATTTTTGTTTGTGTTTGAATAGCAAGTCTTTCTCGTTGCTGTCCTGATATCGTTTCTTCTTTTTTGTTCTAGTTCGTTGATATTCATGGTTTTCATGCTATGAACATCGAATAGATTTTTGTCGAGTTCGAGTTGGTATTTATGGGAATTTTCTTTCAGCATTTTGTTTGTAGGAACTTTCTGTTGTTGTAATAGTTTAGTTCTTTCCATTTTTGTGTTTATCTCTATTTTTGCTCTGAGCGGTCTGTGGTCACTACCGGTGTATAGGCTGTTTAAAACTGTTACATCGTTAATTATGTTTCTCTTGTTAGTTATTATATAGTCAATTTCATTTTTAGTTATTTGATCTGGGCTTCGCCTCTTTTCCTGTTTCTGGAAGAATGTATTCATGCAATATAACTTTTCACTGTGTAAGTAAATTAATAACATTTCTCCTCGCTCATTAGTATTTCCAAGTCCAAAATGTCCTCTATATTTGCTATTCGTATCAATGTTTTGTATGCTATCAACATATTTGAAGCCCCTTAAAAGATATATATCTTTTAATATCAGAAACTTGGAAAATGTGCAAGGCATGCAGTCATTTTATTGCTACAAATTTTTATTTACTGTATACTTACCTAAAGCTTATTACAAAGCTTTCAGAGTGAATAAGGCGTATTAATGGTTCCTAAGAGTTATTACATTAGAAGATTTATTTTTTAAACAACCTTAGAGATGAATTTCAAAAATTCAATTTCAGAAACTCGTTTTAGTATAGTATTTTTCTAATGCTGGAGAGCTATCAAATAATTTAAGGTTTAAGGCTATTCAAAAAACATTTATAAAGTGAATTTGCATTTAAGTCGGAATATTCAATAAACCTCATATCTTCGAATTCTAACATAGACTAGCAACCTGTTCCTTACCATATTACAGGACGGCGTCGTTTCATCGTTTTTCTTCTTCCCCGGGTTGGTTATCTCGTGCAATTCTGCTCTCGCTCAGTCTTTCTATGTGCACGTTCCATTTACTTCTTCTATTGTTCTTTACACGATTCCCTTATATTTGTGTTCCTCACTCTGTCACGTCTTTTTCCAGCTGTTCCTTTCAGTAGGTACATTTATTTAACTTCCACCCGCTGTTTACTTTTAGATGTTAGTGGTTTTGTTTCTGCTGTTTATGTTAGTATTGGTAGTGTTGTGTTTTTATATATGCTGATTTTGGTTCATTCCGTTGGCACTGTTTACAGCAGCTGGTGTGGTTGATACATCCTGTTTCAGGAAGCTCATCTTTGGATATTTCGACGTCACATTCGTTTACGATAGCTGGTTCTAAACACATGTGGTGTGGATGTTGATCCACGTCGAATGGGTTGCTGAAATCGTTTATATCTTCTTCTTATGTTATTCCATGTACTTCTCTACGTCAGCTTCTTTGGATTCGTATGAACCGCCAGATTTGTTGCTGAAGCCCGTGAAAGTCGTGCGCTAACTTTGCTGAGAATCGATTCCAATAGTTTTGTTTTATTGTTCTTGTTGCGGAATTTACACTATTTCGTATTTTTTTGTATTCATCGCATGTCTGATATGGATTTTTCTCTCTGTACTACAGGTATGCCGTATGTTTTTCTTTGGATAGTAGTTCTACTCCGCTGCAAAAAAGTGTAGTGGCCTTAACTTTGAAGCATAAAGATCGGCAAATTTATTAAATTTGAATTCACACAGCCTACAAAATTATCCATGGAAATGTTAGCAAAATTGTTTTTTGGAAAAATTGTTGCTGCCTAAAAATCTGGGAAAGTATCAAGCTAACAGAGATGCTGTCACGATTTTGAAAAGATCTTGATCAGAGTAATTATTGTATTTCTTAAGTACCTGAGATCCATTATGCAGCGCAAATGACTAAAAATATTTTAAGTGTGATGTTAAAGTAACACTTATAGCATCATGGAACTCTATACAAGGAATCGAAAATATGTGTCGCTATTATGTGAAAATTCATTATGTAGGAGTCTTCAGTACAAATTATGATTAAACCAATTTAAGAGGATACTCTGATCTGGCACTACTTGTAGGAGATAGACAGTACGTTTACCTAATACGTTTTCAATACGGTATAATAGTCTATGGATAATCAGTGCGACTACATTAAAATAAAATAATAATCTTGCTCCAATTATCCGAAAGCTTCGTACAAATTGTTTGTTCCTAAGTTAAAAGTCTGTAGTACTATATTTCCGCTATTTCGAGAGAAATACCATTTAATTATAGTTACGTCAACGATTTGAATATTTAAATGCACTGAAATTGCAAGGTAATCAGTAAGAAAGCTTTTTGGATTGCATTCGTACAGACAGCGCTTGTAGAAGCGCATTTTGTATAGCAACGGTAATTTTACGGCTTATTTGAATGGGACTCCATGTACTTTCGGATACATTCATTGCGAGTAGCATTCGTTGCGACTTTATCGTTACGAACTCCACCGTTTTGACGAAAAAACAAAGCAATAACCGTTAAATTAAAAATAAACAATTTTAGAAAACCTCCTGCGAGGAAAGGTATTGTATTTCCACGGGAATTTTATATTAAAAATTTCACCACCTGAGTTTTCTAATTTTACGATGTCACTTTACCGGGGATTTTATAATATGCAATTTTGTCTTGTCAGGGCTTGTGTTATATTGCACGCCATCTACATATTTTACAGCTCCATATTTCAGTATGTTTACATTCCCCATAAGTACCATCTTAACCTGCCCTAAGATGAGTAAGAGTCCTTCGTGCCACGATCCGGATATTACACTCGCTATATTCCATTTCCCGCTTGCTCACCCGACGAGTGCATTACAAGTGTACCCGGAGCAGAGAATAACCGGAGCGCTTTCGATATTGATGCTGTCTAACATGGTATATTACGCGGTGATGGCCGTTATTTTAGGTTTTCTCTGAGCTTCTCCGCTTTCGCAACAACAACGGCGGCCTCTTGATTTGAGTGAAATATGAAATGACACTGTAATCTACGCCTCTAAAACGACTACCCAGAAACAAGATAATAATATTGAGTACTTTATAAAGCCTACGGTTTCCTTTTTGCTAGTCTCTGGTGTAATAAAAACGTAATAAAAATGCGATTTCCGAAGAGTACTTGAACTGAACCAATTTAAAATGTTATTTTAGCAAAAACGCTGGTATTATTGAATTACTTGGAGAAACGAAAATTGGGCAGGTGAAGTAGACAAAAAAACTGTGTATACTTTTGATAGAGTCAACCAGTACTTTCGTTTATGAATTATGAATACCCAATTATTTCCGTTCATATACAATTATAATGTTCCTTTTAAGGAGAGAACAAATTACATTTTAGTGCAAGACGCAATGGTAGAGCACCCTGTAAAATCAATATCAATCAATATTTCTGTCTTGGAATTAAGCTATAAATGCTGCATGCTAACTTTTTTTAGTGTAATGTACATTAAACTTGCTGTTAAGGACGGAGTGCCCTATTAAAGTAGATGCAATGAAAAGTGTTACAAACAGATCATTTTTAAGTTCTGCAAATTGACATTTCTCGCATCAATACTTAAGCTTAACTTTTCAACTTATGACTTTTTTTACGGTAAATTACCAAACTTAGTTTCTTGAGACCACCTCGCAACGGAATCAATACTTGAATCTCGTATTTGGCACAATCGTACGAAATGATTTTTAGGAGATTAGGTAATTTGGTAATTCTTGGTTAATCAAAATTGATTTTACTAATATATACTTATATAGATATAATGCTGAAATGGAAATTCTCAATAATAAATTAAATTACTCAAAATAGTCCAATTCGATTTTCTCCAAACTTTCTCATTACCTGCAATGAAAAATTTCTCATCTTTTGATACCACATTTTAGGTGCACAGTTAAATAGAATTTGACTGAATCCCCAAAAAAGCTCCTCATATTATGTTGCATAAATAATATGCTGTCGGGTCAGAGCAGGTGGAAATCTAAAAAGATGCTTATCAGTACTATAACCTTGTTTTTTTCATTCTTTCATACTACCGTCCCCTTTCCTCCCCCTGTAACTGCTTCCGCATTACTTCAGGGGGTGCGAGCGTGCTTTACATACTAACTATTCATGCAACATGCACCCTAAACTTCACTAAGTGAAATACGGTCACCGCAGCCGGTGTTCGAACACGCGGCCGATCGGACCGCATTTCACTATGACCTCGACTCACAGCGCGTATTCGCAATTCCCCCTCAAGATCCCTCTACGACCTTGAGCTGTTATTCTTCAGTTCTCCTTATGCGGCTGTATTGCAGAAAAATGTAGCTGATATACTACGCAAAAAATAAATAAGCCCGAAATGAAAAAATATTTAATTAAAAAAATACATAAATTAAAAAAGAAATACACTTTTAAAATAACTACATACGTGCGAAACAATTGAAGATAGCTTAACTGCTAGTAATGTATGAATTGTAAATTATTGGCAAATAATTACTGAAATCTGACACAATATTTAAACAAATTAAGAAAGGGGATCCCTTGGTTTTAGTCTTCTGTGAATTCGCGGATCTGATAGTCTGGTAACAAATCCTTAATTTCTCTCCACTTTATAAATTCCATATCTACATCTGTATGTAATATCAGACAAAAATAATTGCATTGGGAAATATTTAGTAGGCCTTGAATTTGGAAATAATGATGGTGGTTTTCCTTAGGATCATCTGAATGGCACTCTATACACATTTTTTTAATGTCTTTAACGGCTTCCCTAAGTATTTTGTTTCTTATCGAATAATGAAAGAAAATTTCAATAAACCCTCCTCTCAAACTTAATTATTACAAAACTATTAAACGGTATGCACGTACTAAGGATATAAATAGTGTTAAATTTACATTTAGTTCAGATGGAAGAATAGAATTTTTAAGGTTGTTCTTTAAATGCATAATTATCTTCAATGGAAACAAACAGGATTCTTAGATCGGGCTATATAGCATCCAAAACACACATTAAAAATTTCAAGACAATTGAAGGGGTCAATGCAAGGAGTGCCTAAATTTCATTTTCGTCAAATTCGAGTGAATTCCACCATTTCTGGTCATTTTTCATAAACTTTCGAAAGGCATTCGCAAATTGTTCATAGCATGTGCCTAAATGACTTAGTTGGCATAGTTTAAGTAACAGATCTTTCGATTTGCGCTGCAAAATGTGCTAAAGTCTGACATTTAAGGAAATATTTGGTTTGGGGTGATATATACATATAGTACAGTAGGGGAGACCGCGGCTAGAGTGGACACGTGGTTAGTGTGGACACTTCAAATTTGCCACCTAAGTTTGAACGAGCTCGGTCGTCTGTTTGCTAAATACGACGTTGTTGGTGTTGGTTTCGGTAATTACACCTGCATGTTTAAATATTTTGTTTCTGATAGTAATGTCAAAAGAATATGACAATTATATCTCAAATCCACGTTACAAAGTTAAGAAATATGTTGACCTTTTTTGGTTATGTATATGAAAGTCTTAAATTATGTGTCGGGGTTAATGTGGACAAGCCTTGTGGGGCTAGAGTGGACGTCCACTCTAACATCTTTTTGAAGGGAATTTGCATGAAAAATAAAATATTTTTTAATACATATCTAATGAAAATGTATATTTTTTATTCTCCAATTGCTAAAGAACGATTTTGATTGGTCGGCCCTATTTCCCTATTATCCTAATTTCTTGAAATTTGCTTCTATAATGGTTCGCAACTACAAACGGCTAAGTAAATGGCCTAAGATATCTGAAGAAGATGTGGCAAATACCCTTAGGAATGTTGTAAAATACCAGAAAAGTATTAGGGAAATCGAAATATAATTTGACGAAATCAATGTTGCATAAACGAATCAAATGATATAAAGTAAATAATAGTAGTATCCGGTCTCGGTGGTCTAATGGTTAGCGCATTTGCCGTTAGACCCGAGGGATGCGGGATCGAACCTAGCTAAAAATGCGCCTTCTGTCGGATAAGCAGTAAAGCCGTAGGTGTCGTGCTACTGCGATGTGTGATACGTTAAAAATTACTACTGGAGTTGCAATTACCCCAAATAGGCAAAATTCTTAGTCAGGGTGTACAATGGGCCAAATGTAGCCTAAGTGCATAGAGATGCTTGGAAAACCACGTCCTAGATCTCGCTCTTTCAAATCATCATCATCACCATCAAATATAGTAGTAATAAGAATGACAACGACAATAATAGTTCTGACTCTAGAAAATGAGCGAAGATGATGGTGTTTACAAAAGTTTGAAAATCAAAAGCAAAAATAAATACAAATGACTTTAAATATTTTTGGATGAACAAGAAAAGATGCTTTGCAAATATTTCATCAAAGCTTCTGCAATACATTATGGCTTAAGCTTAAGTTATGTGCAGACTAGAAAATTGCCATTTGAATATGCAATTAATTTAAGTTGAAAAATGAAACCGCAGGTGTAGAATGGGTCATGCTTCATGAAATCCTGAATTGAGTTTGCGAAATCCCGAAAACGCCAGTCTGGCAAGAGTCACAGCATTTAATTCTACAAATGTTCATCAGTTTTTCGACAACTGCGAGAGGATAATGAGGCGTTATAATTTGGAACCAGATAGAACCCTACATTCGGATGAGACAGGCATTACTACAGTCCTACCCAGTCCAAAAATAATTGCGGAAACGGGAAAAAAGCAAGTAGGTCAAATTGTTTCCAAAGAAAGGAGAGAACTTGTAACAATGTGTGGAATTATAAAAGCAACGGGAAATGCACTATCCATTGTTTTTATACTTCCTCGAGTTAGATACCAAGATCATTTTCCTCACTGGTGCACTAGTTGGTAGCCTTGGAGTAGCTGGCAAATCGGGAAGGATGTCTGCAGATTTATTTGCTGCTGTTCTAAAACATATTCATCAGCATACCCTTTCGTCAAAAAAACTCCTTTTCTACTGTTACTGGCCAACTATTTGGGTTATATTTTCATAGAAGCCGTCACGTATGTCAAAGACAATGGTCTAATTTTACTTTCATTTCCGCCACATTGCTCCCACCGCCTACAGCCCCTTGACTTTGCTGTTTATGAACCATTTAAAGGAGTTCTCAAAATTGCGTTCAATGCCTGGATGAGAACCAACCGTGCCAAAACAATTACAATCTACAAGATTCCTGCCCTCGCTGAAACAGCTTTCATTATGAACTCGTTTACGTCAAAAATATTACTTCTGGTTTTGCGAAACCCGGCATTTATCCATTGAACCGATTGTCTTTTACAAAGGAAGATTTTCCTTGCAATTATGCCATTGGTAGACCTGACCCAGCCATAATCTCCACACCTTCAACTTCCACGTCTACACTGACCACTCATAACCCACCACAAACACCCGAGGCTAATGAACTTGACCCAACGATAATCTCAACACCAACTGCGTGTACACTGATAACTCATAGCCCACGGACTTCTGAGGTGAATTCTACACCAGAAACTGTAAGACCGTTACCAATAGTCAGTAACAACAAAAAAACAGACTAGAAGAACTTAGCTATATAAAGAAAGAAAATGACAAGAGAAAAATATGCAAATAGCCCAAAAAGAATGAGAAATCCATTGACCGGAACGTAAATTATAACTCATTAAGTTCTGAGAGTAGCGATGAAGCTCTCGACTTATCTTCAGATTCAGATAATAATGGAAGAGATGTATATGTACCTGAACCTACTATTCTACGTGACAGTGACCTGATTAGTTTCCACTATTTTATTTTGGTTAAATTTGAAGCTAAAAAGAAAACTCTTTGTTGGACAAGTGATTGATGAGTATGATGGTAATGATTATGAAATTACGTTTCTGAAGAAGAACCGAGTGAAGTTTGTTTTCCCACCCATACATGATGTTGCTGCAGCACAACGGAACGATACTATTAGCAAATTACCTCCTCCAAATGTTATCGAAGCTACCAACATGTTAACATTAAGTATTAATAATTAATGTTCTTATTGTTCAGAAACGCTCTTATTTTTATATTCAATATTATGTTTATTTAAATTCGTCCATTTCGTACATGTCCACATTAACCCCTATATAGGGCTAGTGTGGGCAAAATAGTTATTTATGGAACAAGGCCGTGAACTACGATATTTTTTTATGAGAATGAATATTATTTGGCGAGGCGCAGCCGAGCCAAATAATCATTCGAATAAAAAAAAGATAGTTCACGGCCATGTGGCATACAAAATTTTGTGTGCAACTGTGAAAAATTACCAAAATTAAAGATAAATAACGTTCGA